>MQUG01000481.1:0-65865 GCA_007213375.1 Steinernema feltiae | reverse complement strand
GTACGTAAACATCAAACGTCCACAAAATTAAATTAAATTCAGCGGATCGATGTTCATGTTCCAATCCGCAATGCGTTGGCTGGCGGTGTGGCTTGATCTCCTCGTCGTTGGAATCACTTTCGGAGTGTCGGTGTGCATGGTGCTCCTGACCGGCGCTGTCGCACCCGCCGATGCTGGAATGGCGCTGGCGTTCGCCATTCAGATGAGTGGAATCTTCCAGTTTGCTGTGAGGACGCAAACGGAATTGGAAGCGAAGATGACTTCGGTGGAGCGTGTTGCTTACTACGCTGAGGTAAGCGAGAAATATGTAGTCGCTATAAATCTCGTCAAACCTCAAAAACTTTAAAATAAAACAAAAATCAAAACAATCAAAAATGTACAGATTTTTAATGCTTTTGTCTTTGAAAGTGGATGCACAGTAGAATTAAGTCTAAAGAAGAACTAAATATTAAATACTTCACAATTCCTAGACAAAAATTGTCCTTGTTCTAGCTGTTCTAGTTACCAAAAGTTGAAACACTCAAAATATACCGACTTTTGCGGTTTTACTTGCCGTAAACATGATTTTAAAATGTTTCTCTTAGAACCTAAAAAGAAATCCACGGAATCTTGGATTTTTAGAATGAGTCAATAGGTTCGAAAATTAATTAAAAAATCAAATAAACTTTTAAATAATTCGTGTAACTCTTACCGGCCCCCGCAAACAAACGTGCTTCGCAGAAACTATGCCTAGTTACGACAATAAAAACAGAAAGACTTTTTTAGTGTAGAATAAATCATTTTTAAAAATTCAAAGAAATTTTGAAATGAATGACTCCTAGCAATCAAAAAATTTAAAAATTAACGGTAAAGTGGTTTTCATTTCTGCGTCATTGCTAAATGCAGTTGTATGCACCGTTTGTGAATTGAATAAAAAATAATTTTAATAACCAGCTAAATTGACCTTAAATTGATCTTATGCAAAATCGTCCAAAAATACGAGTAAAAACAATAACAATTAAATTTTAATGTTTTATTCGAACAACATTTCTAGAAAATATGGATTTGAAGTGTCGCTTACTATGCTGAGGAAAGTGACATTACTGGACAAAAATAGTATTGTTAGAGCAGTTGGCTATCACAAATTAATGTATAGCGATGATCTCCTACCGGTGGTATTCGGAAATAGTACGCAACAGCACTCGTTATTAGATCGGTAGGATTGGAGTCAAAAATGTTCCTCTAATCTTCGATTTAAGCTTTTAGAATGAGTAAAATAAAGTTTAATACTCTAGAATTCTAGTTTAAAAACAAAAACAAACGTTCAATAACGCAATTTAGTTTGCAGATGTCTCATCAAAAAATACTAAATTTTATCAGGTGACTATTGTGATAAAAACGGTTTTGACATCTGAAAGCTACAAGTTTCCGCTAAAATTATCAAAAATAAAAAAAAAATTAATTCGTTTGTTTATTTAACGCTCTAATAAATCCGCAATTCAGCACGTGGAACAAGAAAAAGACCTGACCAAATCGAACAAAACCGTTCCCGTTGACTGGCCACAGCACGGCACTATCGCTTTCAAAGACGTCAAACTACGTTACCGACTGAACCTCCGCTAGCCCTCGACAACGTCTCGTTTGAAGTGAACGCAAAGGAGAAGATTGGCATCGTTGGGCGCACGGGATCTGGAAAATCATCCCTCTGCAACGCTCTCTACCGTCTCTACCCACTTAGCTGGGGAACAATCTGCATCGACGACGTGGACACCTCCACGATCAGCCTCCACAGACTCCGCAAATCGATGGCTATCATTCCTCAGGATCCTTCGCTCTTCGCCGGAACTGTGCGTTTTAATTTGGATCCGGTGAACGCGTTCTCCGATGACAAACTGTGGGAAGCGCTACAGAAGACCTATCTGAAGGATACGGTGGCTGCGTTGGATGGAAAACTGGACTATGTGATCGCGGAAGGAGGAAAGAATTTGTCCGTTGGAGAGAGACAACTGATGTGCATGGCCAGAGCGCTGCTAACGTAAGGAAATTGCATCTGCCTTCAAAAATTTATGAGATTTTATGAAAATCTATGGCACAAATTATCTCTCTTTATAGCTAGAAATTTTTGGGATTTAAAAGAAAAAGTTATTGCAAAAATAATCTAAAAACTAGGCATAGTTCTGCGAAGCACGTTTGTTTGCGGGGCCGGTAAGAGTTACACGAAGCCCGGAAATCATGTCTAGGCACTTCTGCAAATCACACGATGCTCGTTACGCACCTCACGGCGCAGCAGGTCCCACCGTGGTCTCGCCGCGCTAAGCATCGCACTGTGGAGCAGGTCATACGGAGGAAAAGCCCTGCGCAGCAGGTCCTACGGCGGTCTCGTCGCGCTAAGCACAGCACTGCGCAGCAGGTCATCTCACCGCAAGCCCTGCTGCGCAGGGCTTTTCCTCCGTATGACCTGCTCCACAGTGCGATGCTTAGCGCGGCGAGACCACGGTGGGACCTGCTGCGCCGTGAGGTGCGTAACGAGCATCGTGTGATTTGCAGAAGTGCCTAGACATGATTTCCGGGCTTCGTGTAACTCTTACCGGCCCCCGCAAACAAACGTGCTTCGCAGAACTATGCCTAGTTTTTAGATTATTTTTGCAATAACTTTTTCTTTTAAATCCCAAAAATTTCTAGCTATAAAGAGAGATAATTTGTGCCATAGATTTTCATAAAATCTCATAAATTTTTGAAGGCAGATGCAATTTCCTTACGTTAGCAGCGCTCTGGCCATGCACATCAGTTGTCTCTCTCCAACGGACAAATTCTTTCCTCCTTCCGCGATCACATAGTCCAGTTTTCCATCCAACGCAGCCACCGTATCCTTCAGATAGGTCTTCTGTAGCGCTTCCCACAGTTTGTCATCGGAGAACGCGTTCACCGGATCCAAATTAAAACGCACAGTTCCGGCGAAGAGCGAAGGATCCTGAGGAATGATAGCCATCGATTTGCGGAGTCTGTGGAGGCTGATCGTGGAGGTGTCCACGTCGTCGATGCAGATTGTTCCCCAGCTAAGTGGGTAGAGACGGTAGAGAGCGTTGCAGAGGGATGATTTTCCAGATCCCGTGCGCCCAACGATGCCAATCTTCTCCTTTGCGTTCACTTCAAACGAGACGTTGTCGAGGGCTAGCGGGAGGTTCAGTCGGTAACGTAGTTTGACGTCTTTGAAAGCGATAGTGCCGTGCTGTGGCCAGTCAACGGGAACGGTTTTGTTCGATTTGGTCAGGTCTTTTTCTTGTTCCACGTGCTGAATTGCGGATTTATTAGAGCGTTAAATAAACAAACGAATTAATTTTTTTTTTATTTTTGATAATTTTTAGCGGAAACTTGTAGCTTTCAGATGTCAAAACCGTTTTTTATCACAATAGTCACCTGATAAAATTTAGTATTTTTTGATGAGACATCTGCAAACTAAATTGCGTTATTGAACGTTTGTTTTTGTTTTTAAACTAGAATTCTAGAGTATTAAACTTTATTTTACTCATTCTAAAAGCTTAAATCGAAGATTAGAGGAACATTTTTGACTCCAATCCTACCGATCTAATAACGAGTGCTGTTGCGTACTATTTCCGAATACCACCGGTAGGAGATCATCGCTATACATTAATTTGTGATAGCCAACTGCTCTAACAATACTATTTTTGTCCAGTAATGTCACTTTCCTCAGCATAGTAAGCGACACTTCAAATCCATATTTTCTAGAAATGTTGTTCGAATAAAACATTAAAATTTAATTGTTATTGTTTTTACTCGTATTTTTGGACGATTTTGCATAAGATCAATTTAAGGTCAATTTAGCTGGTTATTAAAATTATTTTTTATTCAATTCACAAACGGTGCATACAACTGCATTTAGCAATGACGCAGAAATGAAAACCACTTTACCGTTAATTTTTAAATTTTTTGATTGCTAGGAGTCATTCATTTCAAAATTTCTTTGAATTTTTAAAAATGATTTATTCTACACTAAAAAAGTCTTTCTGTTTTTATTGTCGTAACTAGGCATAGTTCTGCGAAGCACGTTTGTTTGCGGGGGCCGGTAAGAGTTACACGAATTATTTAAAAGTTTATTTGATTTTTTAAATTAATTTCGAACCTATTGACTCATTCTAAAAATCCAAGATTCCGTGGGATTTCTTTTTTAGGTTCTAAGAGAAACATTTTAAAATCATGTTTACGGCAAGTAAAACCGCAAAAGTCGGTATATTTTTGAGTTGTTTCAACTTTTGGTAACTAGAACAGCTAGAACAAGGACAATTTTTGTCTAGGAATTGTGAAGTATTTAATATTTAGTTCTTCTTTAGACTTAATTCTACTGTGCATCCACTTTCAAAGACAAAAAGCATTAAAAATCTGTACATTTTTGATTGTTTTGATTTTTTGTTTTATTTTTAAAGTTTTTGAGGTTTGACGAGATTTATAGCGACTACATATTTCTTCGCTTACCTCAGCGTAGTAAGCAACACGCTCCACCGAAGTCATCTTCGCTTCCAATTCCGTTTGCGTCCTCACAGCAAACTGGAAGATTCCACTCATCTGAATGGCGAACGCCAGCGCCATTCCAGCATCGGCGGGTGCGACAGCGCCGGTCAGGAGCACCATGCACACCGACACTCCGAAAGTGATTCCAACGACGAGGAGATCAAGCCACACCGCCAGCCAACGCATTGCGGATTGGAACATGAACATCGATCCGCTGAATTTAATTTAATTTTTGTGGACGTTTGATGTTTACGTACCTGTTCTCGTCTAGTCTGGTTTTCAGGGTATCCAAGAAACGATCGTTCTGTCCATAAGCGTTGATCGTGACGAGACCGTCCATTGTGGAGGAGATGTGGTCGAATAAGGGCGAACGGGAGTTGTTTTCGGATCGTTTGAGGCATCTGATGCCTGCACGGAAGCAGCTGACGGTTAGAATAAAGAAGCCGACGAGCGGTACGGCAAACACGAGGAACCACGGGAAGACGTAGGCGATCATGAGCAGAAATCCAAAGCAGGTGATCATGTTCTGCAGGAAGACTTCGGCCGTGAAGGGCAGTTTAACGTCAACTAAAGCATCAAATTGTCATAATTCAATTTTTAACGTTTCTCCTTACTTTCATCCATGTCTTTCGAGAATCGATTCAGAATTCGTCCCGTCGGCGTTGTGTCAAAGAACGAAACGACTCCTTTGACCACACTGTTCAGCATGTTCTTGTGGAGGTTGGTTCCGGCGGACAACGACGCTTTCACGAAGATCATCGCCTTCATGAGGCCTGAGAAGAAGAGGAGAACGACCGACAGCATGTAGACTGTTGCATAGAATCCGTTGTTTTCGTTGTCAGCAATGCTGCGCTGTTGGGTCACGTTGAAGCCGTCAATGTTTACAATCTGGAAGAAGGTCATTAGCAAACGATTTTCACAATTTTTGTATTCGTACTAAACAAATTATTTTATGCTCTGCAGCAAATTGCTGGAATTATTATTCAAAACCTGAGGCTGTGAAAGCCGATGCTTTTAAATCAATTTATGGAGTTGCAAAGAATTTTTTAAAGCTTTAAAGGTTTCAATTTTTAAATACGTAGAACTATACTCGAAACTGAATATAGTAAAAATTAAAATTCGTAAACCACGCCAGGTTTTTAATCTTCTGGTTATTAAACTTTTTTTGTTTTTTTTTTAAACTTTTTTTGTAATTTGTAATTTGCATGACCATTTTCTTTTACTAGCTTTATTAAAATTAGGATCTTTTATCAAACTCATAGTGTTTCATTTTATATTCAAAAACATTTTTTTTATTTGTATAGGCCGTGTTCGAAAAATCGTAAAATAATATTAAAGTAAACTATTAAATTAAATTAAACCATTCAATTCAATTAATCTTCCTTTCTATTTTTTAGGTTTGCAGGTTGTTTTTGATTTGCAAATGCGGACAAAATCTACTTCAATTTTTTTAAAATTAATTAGAAAATTAATTTTTATGGTCTGGTAAAAATAATAAATGTAGTGATTTGTTTTCATTTTTGCGATATCCCAAAACTTTCAACGATAGCTTTGAAAAAAATCGAAACAGAAAATTTCTCGTCTCCGATTGTTTTTAAATGAAAAAGTAATATTCGCGTAATAAATGAATAATTAATTAGTAACATAAAGATATTAATCTTAGTTTTTTTAGTTTATTTTTTAAATTTTTTTTTGTGAATAATTTAAATCTTTCAATTCGTAGAGACTTTAATCGGTTATGGAGCCACCAAATAAACGTAATTAAATGATTTCTAAAAATCTTTTATAGCAATTTTTGTCTCTGAAATCTTCTGAATCTCCTTTTGATTTTAAATTCGCTCACCTCATCCACATGACCATCCTTTAACCACCTGGACAACCAGTAAGTCGAGAAAATAGAAGTCGTCACATTGAGGACAAATGCGGTCAGCAGAATCGCCCACATCGCCATACCACCTGCTGCTCTGATGTACTTCAAGTAGATTCCAAAACTCATTTCTGCCGTTCCAAAGTCCTCTTCGTCTTCCATCATCTTTCCAGCGTTCGCCACGTTCTCGGTGGATCGCGCGGCGCTGACAATCGTATCCGATCGGTCTCTGGTGATGTCCGCAGCGACGACAAGAAAATCCTTTGGTGCGGGGGTGGATTTTCTCTCATCAGGCTCCTCGCTAGCCGATTTGTTCAAGTCGTGAAGCGTTCCCGAGTTCTCACAGAACGATTGATAGGCAGGCAGGGTCTTTAGGAGATCTTTATGGGTGGAAATTCCAGCGATTGTGCCGTTTTCCATGTAAATGACTCTGTCGCATTTGCTCAGACGCTGAAAGGAGTACTGTAGACTGCGAATTAGGGTGTTCGTACCTTCACATCGGTGGTGACCATGAGAACCGTCTTTTGTTCGAGCATTTTCTGGACGGCGGCGCTGAAGATCGCGTCTGCGACCTTCTTGTCCAAAGCGGAAAAGATGTCATCAAGCAGGTAGATCTCTCTGTTGGAGAACAGAGCTCTGGCCAGAGCCACACGGGCCTTCTGACCACCTGACAGCGTCACGCCTCGCTCGCCAATCTCCGTTTTGTCGTTCGATGCCATCGTCTCGAGGTCTTTGTTGAGTTGCGCGCTGCCGACCGACTTGTAGTAGCGGTTGCTGTGCATCTCGAGGCCGAAGAGGATATTGTCGCGTACGGTAAGATTCTGGATGCACGGAGTCTGACTGACATAAGCCACATTTCCCGCCATCTCCAGCGCGCCCTTCTCGTCGACCAAATGGCCCATGGCGGCTCTGAGGAGCGCGGATTTGCCGCTACCAACAGGCCCGCAAATTCCGATGAGTTCCTTCTGTAATTACCCTAATCAGTCGGTGCATTTCAGGGGTGTACGGTACCTTTTTAACGATCAAATCGATTTCAGAGAGAGCAACGTTGTTTCCTTTGCTCGAGATCAGATTCTCTTCTTCCTTCGCGGGGCTCTCTGCGGGATCATTGTGGTCCCACAACAGCAAAGGAGACTGAATATGCAGGGCTACGGTAGGATCGGCAGGCGGAGGAATTTGCGAGTCGATTTTAGGCAACAGCAAGAGCTCCGTGATTCTTCTCAGAGCAACGATTGCTTCTGCCATGTAGCGAGAGCCGTAGGGAATCATACGGACTCCAAAGAGCATAACAAAGAATACAGTAACTGCGGAGAACGCATCAGAAGCGAGAAGGTCGTTGCCAGAGAGAATCACACCCAAAAACGTGAAAATAGCGGCAACAACTGGGACGACTGGTCCCGAAGCGATCGCCAAACTTTGAGCGTAGCCGGCGACTCTGAGGTCTCGCGATTCTTGGAGACGGAATTCTGCAATTTGAGAGTTTTAGGTAAAATGAGAGAAATGAAATTGTACCGTTGATTTTATCGAGGAACTGGTCTTCCCAGCCGTTCATCTTGATGATCCTGATACAACGGAGGATTTCGCCCATCACGCTGACCTACAAAAAACAATTAGAAAACTGTTTACAAAGCTTAATTGTTAATCAATAAAATAATTTATTTTATTTGCCTTTGGTCTTTGAATACAAAAATATAAAGGGAAAGTTTGATTTAATTAATTTAAAGTTTAACTCTTTAAAATCATGCAGTTAACGGTTTGATATATTACAAAATTTTTGGGGCTTTTTGGACATTTTTTGGAGTATTTCTGGCTGAAATTAAATAGCGCCACTCAAGTGTTGTGAGTGTTCACACTTAAAAAATATAAAAAGTTAAAATCATTATTTTATTAAAATTAAAATTAACAAAAGTTGCTAATTTAAATTGTTAATTGTTAATTAATGTTAATTAAAAATTAACATAATTAAAATCAAAAATTACATGTTTTACATAATTGAAATCAACTTTCGGTGTAATAAAAATCAATATAATGAAATAAAATAAATTCGCTGTCAGCGTGGCCTGTGCATCAGAAAGACGACGTAAAGAAACAAAAAAAACATAAAAATATCTTGTAGCAATTGCACTTATCAGCCAATTAATGCCAGCCAATTTTTCAAACATTAGAGATCAACCGAAATGAGGATCAAGATCACCAAAAAATTAGAATTCAAATAATTTCGTTAATCCTTACTATCCAGATTGTTTATTTCAGGAAATTTGGTTTACCTTTATATCGTTTTAGGCTTAAACTCAGTATGTATTGTAGTTCAATTCATCAATTAATGAAACAATATTTAATGAGCAAGATCAAAAACATAACAAGATCAAAATTATTAAATACCAACGCCACGCTCAAAAAAGACTTGAAAATTGAAGAAAGAAAAAAAAAATTCTTGAAAAAACGTTGTTCTTGTCTAAAAATAAAACACAAAGTAGGATTTCAGTTCAATTTCCATAAAATAAAAAATTATTTTTAAATCAATGTATAAATTTAAATTTTCCAAAATGATTAAATGTTTCATTTCTTTTTTTAAATGGCGGTTGTCTCATTCGGCTATGTATAAGCAAATTCAAAAATTCCCTTCTTTAGTTTACTGTTTGTTCTTGCTATGGAAATTGTAAGAAAATTCTGAAATTTATAAATATTCGGCTTTAAAGACTTAAGAAGTATTTCTGGCTAAAATTAAATTTCACAGTTTCAAAGTTTACACACAAAAATATAAAAGTTTAAAATTGCATGAAAAAAATTACATGTTTTACATAATTGTATTATTTAAATCTCCTTTCGATGTAATAAAAAAATAAAAATAATTAAATAAAATAAATCTGCGTGGCCTGTGCGTCAGAAAAACGACGTAAAGAAGCAAAAATAAAATATAACGTCAGTTTTTAACCGATTAGGTCAAACATGAATTGCATTTATCAGCCAATTAATGGGTTCTTTCAAACATTGGAGATGAACTGATATGAGGATCAAGATCAACAAAAAAGAATTTTAGGCTTAATTTTAGTACATTTTTTAGTGCAATACATTATTTATTGAAACAATGTTTAATGAGCTCAAAATACAAGATCAAAATTGTTAATACCAACACCACGCTCAAAAATAGACACCAATTGTTGAAAAAACGTTGTTTGTCTTAAATTAGAACAGAAAAAACAGAAAACAGTAGGATTTCAGTTCAATTTCTATAAAATCAAAAATTATTTTTAAATTGATTGTATTGCCAATTTTTAACAATCGGAATAATCCTGCTGTGATGCCGTTATTTGTTTTACAAAAGTAAAATTATGTTTCAATTATTAAATTAAATGTTTCATTTTAAAAATGGCGCGGCAATGTAAGAACTACTTCAAAAATTTGATGCTTTAGCTTTTTCCTGTTAAAAAATAGTTCAAGCTATGAAAGTTGCAAGAAAATTCTGAAATTTGGAAAAATACGAAAATTTAAAAAAAAGTACGAAAATTAACGCAAAAATATAAACAAAACTAGAAAGAAATTGCCTATATATTTAAAACTCAAATCAAATCATATCAAGCCAAATCAAGCCAATCAAGTCCTCAAATCAAGCCAAATCATATCTGAAATCCGTGCTTTACCATTTTATAACAAAAATCTTACTCTTTTTTCGGTCTTCTCGATCGCCGCATTTCTGCATCGAACCATCGTTTTGCCCAGGTAAAATTGGAACGCATCGAAGAGGAAAAACACTAGGATACCGGCCAGAGCCCAGGGGCCAATGCGGCAGCACAGATAGACGATGCCTCCGATCAAGACCAAAGGACCGATGAGCACCAGCGGTAGGAATGTGATCGCGTCGAATAGTCGCTGTCCGTCGTTGGCGTAGATGTTCACGATCTGAACGCTACATTCAATTGCTGAACTTTTCAAAATGCGCGCACCTCTGCTGCGGTCTTGTTTCTCAAAGTCCGCACTTTGACTAGATTTTTGAATAGAAGCGACAGCACTGCGGAGCGAACACGGATTCCGGTACGGTAGCTGATCGCCCACGTGGCACCGTATGAGAGAACGCGAGCAAATTCGATCTGAAAACCCAGAAAAGACATCAAAAATTGAAACTTTCAAAACTCACAATAGCGATGCTCATTACCAGGCTTGCGCCGTACCAATAGTCGATCGAATTGTCCTCATTACGGTGCGGAGTTTCGGTGAAGGCGATCAAGCCACGCACGAGGCATGTCGGACCGATGAATCCGAAAATCAGACAGAAAAGGAAAATAGCGCACGCGACCAGTAGACGCGTTCTGATGAAGGTGGCGATAACGCGCCACAGCTTCGGACCTTCGGGTCGTCGCTTGAGCTCAGCTTCCCAGAGGTATTCCAGCCTAGAATTGAGATTTGAACAACTTTCCAAAATTGATCATTTTACCTTTTCATGTTCACCGACGAAGAGTCGAATATGCTGCAAGTCCAGGTTCGGTCGTCTAGACGATTCTTGTAGGCGTCCCAGAGGAATCGCGTCACCCACGCGAACGTGACAAACGAGAACAATCCGGCCTCGTCCACTTTGGAGCAATTCTGCTCCGAAGGCTGCGCTTTCCTTCCACGCCTCACTGGCAGCATGTTGCGCATGCTGGATGTATAGCGACCCATTCTAGCCCACCTGCCGCCGCTAGAAGTCGTCCGGTCGAGTTTGTCGTCAGCGCTGAAATCGATTGATTTATGTGGGCGACTGATAAGCGCTCTCTTCTATACCTGAGGACATTTCCCTTGTAGACGACGATGTCGACGCTGCTGCGCTCGTCTTCGGACGTCCGTTTGAGCGACTCTTCCAAGTCCATAGGCTGAAGGTGGAAGTGAGAGGCTCAGAGAATTAAGTGAACCACGAGAGAAAATCGCGAAAATATGACAAAACGAAATGAATGTAAGATTTCGTGTGCAAAAATTTCCTGAAAACTAAACGATAACATGCTAGGTTTATCATTGCATTGTGAGTGCGTTCTAACTGTTAAAGCACAAAAATGTATCATTTCGAAATTGATTAAAATCAAGTTATAATTAAGTTCGTTCGTGTGAACCACAAAAATTTAATAAAATAATTAAAATAATAATGAAGAACCATTTAATTAAGTAGGCACCTCATCTGAACCATAAACATTTGCGCTTTAACAAATATTGTGGTGAAAAACGAAAAAGGAAAAAAAGATTTTGCAGATTTTTAACCCAGAAATAGACGAAACTTCAGTTTTCAAATATTTTTTATGCGATTCCGCGAAAATAAACTTGTTTCAAAAATACCTCAAAATACCTCGAAACTTCAGTTCAACTTCAATTTAAATTTTTGCTCACAGCCGATTCAGCTCGATACGATTTAATACAGTATGTAATCATTTGAAGGCCTCACTAAACCACATCAATCGTTTTGCTATTCCTGTATGAACAGGTGCTTTATTCATGCAAGACGGCCATAATAAAACGACAGCAAAAAATAGTGCGGAAAAAGCAAAACAAATATTTTTTATGCGATACAGCAAAAATAAACTTGTTTCAAAAATACCTCAAAATTTGTAGCGAGTAAATCAAGCCAAAAATCTTTTTCATATAAATGTTATCAGAAAGTACCAAATTCAAAATGCTAGCATCTTTATACATATTCTGTGCGTGAAAATTTCTTAACGTTAATTTGATTTCAAATTGAACGCTGGTTTTCCCAGGAAAGCAAAGTAAAGGTAGTTTACTATAAAAATTTAAAAATGGAAAAAAATTTGTTGAAAAGAACATTCTTTAATAAAGATCAAGCGAACAAGAATCGTTTACTATTGTAAAGAATACCAATGCTCTTATTAAATATTTTAAAAATATTTACAACATTTCATGCAAAAGCGTCAACGGAATACCCGTTGCTTTAACATATTCTATGCGTAATCACCACAAACAAAGTTTTAAACAAGTAAAAAAATTTGTTTATAACTGCATTTTTAAATAACGAAAAACTTGGAAAATGAGAATCAAAAATTAAAACTTAAGTTACATTAAATTAGGTTAGAAGTAATTTAGATTTAAAAAATTTACTCGAATTCTGAAACTTTGTGACATTCGAATAAAGTATCAAAATGCAAATAAATAAGAATACGTATAAATTTCCACCCAAATTAGATTAAATTTGATGCTTAAACCATACCTATTGAAACAATTTCTGCAAACAAATTAAATTAAATTGAATTTAAGCTATTTTCAGAACGTATGTGTTCAATATTGAATTTTCCCATTTCCCCACTCGGCAAACCTATACAAACCTTTTAATTACCGCAAAAAAGGCAGCGAAAACGCTGAACCAAAAAACGGATTGCGACAGCAGCACTTCGACCGAGAATAGCGAATACTAGAAAGCTCTTGCAGGGCGCCTCAACACGGCAACAGTTTCACACGTTCCGCCACTCTCCGTGTGTTGAGAGCGCTGCAACATGCACGTTCTAAAGTACAATCAGTGGTGCGCTCAACGCGATAGGAGGCCGCTCGTTGACAGACGTCGGGGCCGCCAACGGTGATAAGAAGTCGAGCGGGTCATGACAAAAACAGAATGAGATGATTGGAAATGATGAAATATGGAAGGAGCGGAAGAAAAGAGAGGGAAAATTGGGTGCGGGACCTGACACTTGTGACCGTTTGTGATCGAGAGCAATCGATAAAGTGGCGCAAGGCGCACCCGTTGTGCATTCTTTCTGTGATGGGCAGAGGAGCGAACTTTGTGGCTGTTTTCTAGTCTCGTCAGGCGTCTATTGATTGATTCCTAGGTCAGTCAAGAACTGTTTGCACTTTGACTGCGATCGAATGGGAAAAGGAAGTGAAAACAGACTTGTTTACCGGCAGTTATCGCTTGGCTTCTGGACTTTAAGCTGTTGTTGTTTGCGTATGCGCTCCTCAAGAAGTAGTTTAAATGCGGATTTAAATTAAAAATAAATGTTTAAATTTTAATTAAAGCTTTAAATTGTTTGGTTGTGGACAGCAAAATTGTGGACTCATGATTTTATCTTGAAAAAAATGCATAAATACAGTAAAAACCGATGAAAAATTATCTGCTGCATAACAAATGACTTTAAAAAATTTGAACGCGCTTAAAATCAGCTATGCATTCGCATTTAAGTTTACGTAAAATCATTTTGCCGCCGAAAAATGTAAAAAATTATAATAATTTTAAAATTCAAATTGAACATCAAATCGATCTACAAAAATTAATATTATAAAATTTGTGGCATTCGGCGTATTGAGCCTAGAAGAATGGTTAATCCATTGTTAATCAAGCTACAGCTGCAACTTATACAAAAAACATTGCAGTAATATTTTCGCATTCAAATTAATGTTACACTATTTTGGCGTTAAAAAAATCGTTAAAAATTAATTTACTTTTCTTCGATTATTCCCGAAAACGGTCACGATCTTGTCCCACTAGGTCTCTGGTACAGTCACGATATGTGATGTGAAGACAACTTTTCCAATTATTCTGGATTGACCCAAAAAATTAGACTATTTGAAAAATCCACATTTTAAAATAATAAAATAAATAATTAAAAATGAATTTAAATTTTAAATATTAAGAAATTTGTTTTAAACATATTCTCACTTGCGTGTAAAGATTGAATCTTCCTAATGCAAAAATTAAAATTGGATTTGGATTTTTCCAAAACATTAGTGTGTTCAATGCAACCAAAAATTCATAAATTGAGCAGAGTTTGCCAGGCACTCATTCTACTTTGTCTCAAACTTCAATACACACGCATATATTTCATTTTAATCGTTTTCCAATTTTCTGCGGTCGCCAAACTAGCCTCTATAGATCAGCCTGAAGATGTGGCTTTGTGCAAGTTTGATCTGTACGTTAAATCTGGGCGTTAAATTGCAAAAAATTTGTCAAAAAAAAACGACAAATATTTTCTCAAAAATTTGGTTTTTCTTCTTGTTCGTTAAAATGAAACCTAAGGAGCAAGAAGCTCTGCTTCAAAAGCCACAAAAACCGCCCAAATTAGCAGAGCGTAGGATTTCGCAAGACTCATTCTACACGCGGATAATATCGAAATGTCGCGCGAACGAGAACGAACGCTTCGACGAGAGTCACATGACCACCACCGCCACCGAGGACGACGGCCACGGACGACAATGCAAAGGCGACGGCACCGTCCGCGTCCGATGAGCGGAGACCAAACAACACGAATAAATAACGAATGTACCCGAGGGCTCTTGAGGAAGGACGGGCCGAGCGAGAGGAGAGACAACGAGCTGTGAACTGGATATGGCGAAGAATGACTGCATTTCACAGAAGACTCTTTGTTGTTTGATTTTGAAAAGAGAGAATTTGTTGAAAATACTGTCAACTATTGATTTATGAAAAATGGCGCCTTTGTTCGAGAACTTTGAGCACTATATCGCCAAAAAAACTAATAAATGAACATTTTTGTGCAAATTTTTTGAGTTTTTTTTTTGGCTATGGATCCGCAAAAAATGAAGACTAAGAGAGTGGAAAATCAACAACAAACAAATTAACGAACAATTATGTCCTTGCGAACCTGACTTTTTTATGCAATTTTGGAGAACATTTGTGTGGACTATGTGTGGAATATGCAAAAATAAGCTAAAAGGTTTTCTAATATATTTATTCCTTCTCTGGATGTTTAAGTGCATAAATGCATATTTACCAAACTTGACTTATTCGACTTCTGGTTTGAAGCAGAAGATTTCAGCAACAAATTTAAAAAAAACGCCGTTTATAGAAAATCAATTAATGAATCTGTAGTTACCAAATACGATAACGGGCTGCTGTGGAAAACACAGAACCGCATCAAAAATTTCAAATTTTCCACAAACACGCCATTATACTAATCAACTAGTGCCATAAAGCTGTACTTGAGTACAAAATACTACCATTTTGACGGAACACTTAATTCCCAGATAAGTGGTAAAAAAAAACCTTAAATAAAATTAATTTAAAATTGAAATTAAGTAGTCGAAAATGATGAAAAATTGAAAAAAAAATATGTGACTCGTGTTTTGTAGAAACTTTATTAAAAAGCAACAGTTTGGCTATTTACAATAAAATTTAATAAATATTTAATAAAATTTAACGTTATATATGTATTCATTCTGCTGCTCAAAAATACTTTAAAAAAAATTAAATCACTGTTTTCTATCAATTTCTGTAGTATGCGACCGGAGACCATAAATTCATATCTTTCTGTCACTCACATAAGAAATTAAATATTGCTTTAATTTTAGAATAAAATAGAGACGCTCTTTATGACAATTGTATAGTCAAACTGCAGAGCAAAGTCAAAAATACAAATAATAATAGAGTTTTAAAAATATATATTGATTTTTAACAAGATTTTCAATTTTCAGTTTTGGTTTGAGAATGCAGGTGCAAAAATAAAAAAACTGTTTGTTAATTCAATTTGCTAAATGCATTTAAACGAATTTCGTGCATTAACTGTTGAATTGTCAAATTATTCGCACAAATGAACACGCAAAAATGTATTAAAAGCAAACTCAGCCACAAAAAATAATGATTTTACCGAATAAACCGCCAAATGCGAGAACAAACATGCTTCCTCAGTTCTTCAGCAATTCTGTATGTTATTAACTAATAATGATGCTTATCAACGGGAAATCTGAACACGCAAAAACAACTGAAAAAAAAACTGAACCACGAAAAAAGGGATCTGAAGAGGCGACCACAAAAAACAATAAAATTATCCGCTTCGTCTTAAGCTTTTCTACCGGTACATCTGTATCCACTAATTTCACCAATTTTCAGTTCATCCCAAATCCACCGCGGAGCGGTCAACCGCTAAAACCGCTTAAAGGTCAATCAGCATAACAAAGTGCAAAATAATTGATTCATCTGCCATTTGTTCTAATCCACAAATACGGCTATCTCCACCAGGGAATATGAGAGCTTTTTCTCTCCATTGTTTGAACGTACCGCTCAACTCAAATTACCCGCCAACTCACTCCACCAAAAACGAATGGTAGACTTTTTCGCGCCCCCCGCGCGTTTCGGACACGTCGAAGGTCGTAAAAACAATCGATACGCGCGGCTTTTTCCGCACAACAAACGACGACGCGTCTCACCGAACGACGAACGTCAACGGAGGATGCAAAGTGGGCGCGGCGGCGGCCGTCGGCCAGCAGCACCGTGCCTCTCAGCTGATGTGCCGGTCAGCACCATCACGGCCCACATGCCCACACGCTGCTGCTGCTCCGCTGTTGCTGTTGGCCTGGAGAAAGCGATCGGTCGTAAATAAAGAGGCCAACTTGGGATTTGAATCATCTCTGACGTCGGCCACTCCATTCAACATTGCTGCAAGAGCTTCCGGAATGACACGCAAATATGAGAATTGGTTGAATTACAAATTCTAGCGCAAACAAGGCTAATTTGGGATTTGCGATCAAATGAGTAAACAACAATGACGTAAGCGTGAGAGGGTTATCTCAGAGTCATTACAAACAGGAGAGATGAATCGCCAATCGGGCGCCTAGATTGGGGGAGAGTGACTGACACATAACCGTGGTTGCGATCAGCAGATAATGTGCACGGATGGCCGAGCGGTCTAAGGCGCCAGACTCAAGCGAGTGCTTAACGCGACGGAGCGTTCTGGTATCGGTATCGATGCGTGGGTTCGAATCCCACTCCGTGCAGCCATTTTTTGTTTAAAGTAAAGAACATTCTTTATTTTTTCTGGACTAGAGGACAGACATAACAAACGACAAAAATTCTAAATAATTATTTTAAATATTTTTATTTAATATTTAATATTAATATTAATTAAATATTTAAATTTATTTTAAATTATTTTAAAGTCCAGCGGTGCGGATTACATCGTGAGCAACAATAATAAAATTTTTCGTTTAAAATGTAAACTTATTCAAGTTTTTCTGGACTAGAAGAGACGTTGCAACCAAAAAAAAAACAATAGTGGAAAAAACTAAAAAAGAAGCTTCCCCAGTATAACGATAAATTCGGTCTAGTAATGTTGAGTAAGTTCAAAAAAATCAGCAGTGAAAAATTATTTTAAAAATTTGTAATAAAGTAACTTAAAACATCTGTTGGATGAGAACACTTATCGATTCGCAATTTCCATTTCAAAAATCAAATAAAATAATCAAAAAATTTATTTTTAATGTTTCGATGAAAAAAATTTCTAAAAATCGCACTCTGACTCTTTCCTTTAGCGCTGAAAACCTTTCTCTGATTCTTACTGAATGTATCAAAGTTGGAAAAAAAAAATTAAAAAAATAATTTGAGACTTGAATCAAATCCGTTGTGGTTGTTCCCACCCTGCGGTTTGTTGGTTTGTTTTAGAGTGAAACTGATTTTGGTTCTTGTTGCGTTTTGAATTTTCCACGAGATTGTTAAAGTTCATCTTTGGTGACAATTATGTAGAGTGCAGCCAGCAAAAAAACGCGAAGACTAAAAAACAGTTTGGAAACAGTGAAACCTGGCAAGAATTCTATTGGAAAAACGTGTCAATGTCAACAATTCTTTGTTTAAAGTATAAACATTAACGTGTAAAGTGTACGTCTCTGTCGCAACAAAAAAAAAGTAGTGGCAACCAAACGAGGTCTCAAAAATTTTTAATAATTTTTTTATAATAAAAATGTTGAGTAAAATACAAAAATTCAGGCTTCAAGCAACTGTTGGCATGCAATTAGCTCGACTGACAAAAATTAATTTTCAATACAAAGATTTGAAAACGAACTGAAAGCTATCAGCAGCTAAAAAATATTTAAAAAATTAGCAATAAAGCAACTTAAAAGATCTGAAATAAAATATTCTAACACGGTGAACGCATCAGCGACAAAAACTATATATAACTGTCATCGCAGAATTTATGCCGAAAACGAATTGAAGAAGCCCAACACATCTTTTAAAATTGCAATTTTTGATCAAAAATTTGCAGAACCGTTGGCAGCCAGAAACAATTTTTCAATTTATTTAGTGACCACAAACAAACAAAAAAAGTTAATTATTGCCATGAGCACAATTCAATACTGCATTTTACAAATCGGTGACACCGTGGAGGACGCTCTTCTGGCGTTCCTGGCGCTGTTTTTCGCGCTGCTGAAGACGACGACGAGGGGTGTGGACGCCAAGCTTGATGTTCCAGCGAGAACCGAACTGTAATTTTGGGATTGATTTCGAGGATTCGAGGCACTGATACCGTACCTTCTCATAGACAGTGCGATCGTCGTCCTCTTTGATGCAAGTAAAGTTGATGCAAAGCGAAATGAGGAACATGCAGATGATGAAGATGCCGGCGGCCACGAGCGGCCCCATCATGTCGTAGAGTTGGAAATCCTGCTTCGGCATAGTTGGATGACTGCAAAGGTGCGTAGTGGAACAAGCAGCGACAGCAACCGACCGGCGAAAAGTTAATTCACATTGGAGAGAAGCAAACAAACTGCGCGCTTGAGTGGACAACGCGAAAACACGAGCGGGTGGAGGACGGACGGGTAACAAGTTGTTTTAATGGAATTGTGGATGTAAGCACGTTATGTTAGAAGGGATTAGTTTGCCGCGAGTTCATTTCGATCTTGTTGTTTTGGCGAGTGGATTTGGCCTATTTTCGTCATCGAATGGATGATGGAAAATGTGCGGAGAAAATACCGAAATAATCGTGTCATTAAATTTTCGTTTTAAATACCGGGAAATAGATACACTGAAAAGTTGTTTTGAGCTCCCAAGCATCGCAGGACTGTATCAAGAAAATAGAAAATCAACAATATAATAAAAACTGATTTCTTCAAAATAAAT
The DNA here is from genome assembly GCA_007213375.1 of Steinernema feltiae. Taxonomy (NCBI): domain Eukaryota; kingdom Metazoa; phylum Nematoda; class Chromadorea; order Rhabditida; family Steinernematidae; genus Steinernema; species Steinernema feltiae. Next base: position 46,684 of record MQUG01000481.1, on the reverse strand, counting down.
TTTTAAAAATTTACAAAAAATAAAAATAAAAATAACGAAAATATTGGTTTCATTTGAAAGACGGTTTAGATACAATGTAAACATTCAGTTTAAGATTTGGGATTACTTGGATCAATTAATTTCCGGCGTAATTCCGTTCCCACAAAATACCGAAATAATTGTTTTATTTAAAAAAAAGCTTGAAATATCCGCAAATAACACTGAAAAGTCGTTTTGACCTCCAAAGCTAAAAAAATTAAAAGCACTAATTGATTTCTTAAAAATGAAATTTTTTAAACTACGAAAATTGTAAAAAAATTACAAAAATAAAAATGTACGAAAACATTTCTTTTATAATAAAAAACGGTGAAAACAACCGGTTGTAATTACAAAATTAGGTTTCATTTAAAAAACAGTTTAGAAATAAACGACAAAATCAGTTTGAAGTTGCTTGAAAAACCGCCGTTTCCCAGGGATTTCCACCACGATTTAAATGCAATTTTGCAGCGAAATATATTTCTGCTGGGAGCAGTTCGCAAAATATTTTCCTGTTTGTGAGAAACGGTTTGTTTACTGGACTGTTCATGTGTGTTTTAAGGATTAAATACAACTTAAATTACATTTGTTGTTGTGCTATCATCATTTCCATGAACAAAAAAATACTCCCTAAAGACGAAGATTTTTTGATGTGAAGAAGTAGGCAAAAATAATTTACATTACAAGAATATACACGCTTGAATTTGCGATTTGCTTGTTGTTGGTGGCACGAATGGTAGCTGCAGATTTTTAACGTTGGGACCACTTGAATCGAGCAACAGGCAGAACTCGCGACCCTTGCAAGTTCATCATGTATGCAAAAATTGAATTAATACGGGATCGAACGTTAAAATACAAAAATACAAAAAAATTCACGGATTTAAAAAAATAAAATCTTTCTGGAATTAATAACGAAACATCGTTGTAAAGTAAAAATCCCCAATTATTTAGGATTTCGACCGTCATTTTGTTGCTTTTAGAAGTGAATTAAAACCGCGGAACCAAAGAACAGAGGCAAAAATAATTTAAAATTTGTAATTAATGATATTGATAAATACGTTTAAAAACATACGCGTCTGCAATTACGATTTATTGTTCGATGCAAAAATTCATTTAATTGTATCTAATTTAATTTAATTTCGAAAATGTTCCTTTGAAAAATCCAAGATTGCCCATCCAAACAACAATCTGAAATCACGTGTAGAAAAACGTTGAGACCAGTTCAATCGAGCAACAGGCTGAATTTGCTACCATTGCAAGCACAAACATATTCATCAAGGAGGCAAAAATTGAGTTAAAACGGAATTGGATTTCAAAAATAAAATCGTTCAGGAATCATTAACGAAAAATCGTTGTATTCCAAATTATTCAACAAAAAATTACTTTTATTGATTTTTAAAACGTGAAACCTTCTTATTACTCCACAAACCGACTTTTCAGTTACAACTCAACTCCAAACGACCGCAATTAAACACCCGAAAACACGGTCACCGCTCGCACACCTACTACAACCAAGAAAATTAGAACACCCGAGGCCACTCGATCGTCAAAGTGGGTAAACATGCCTTATGGCAAATAAGTACGCGACGTGACGACCGAAATCAAAAACAGCGCGGCGGCGCACCGCGACTTCTTGTTCTGTCTGAACGTCTCGCGGTTGTTTACAGTTCGAAAAGTGTTTACGCCGAAGAGCGCCGCCACCACGATGACTTTGGTTATTGGGATATCTGAGCGCCGATAGCGATGGATGGCCACTTACTGCAGATGTGCAGAGCGGCGAGCGGACACGCAGCAATGTCCGAGTGGCTAGGGCGCTAGATCAAAAGCGCTCCACTCGCGGAGAAGGATCAAATCCTGCCTGTGGCGAGGAATTTTCATTTTTATGTTGAACGAGTGGGAGCGTAATTTATGTGACAATTGGGTCTTTTCGTAGTAAATTTCACATTCAACGAATTAATGACTGGTAATGCACAGAAATTAGGTCCAAAATAGATTGTTGTTTTCACATCCTCGCTGATCAAAAAAGTTCAATTTTTGTGATTTTTACCTCAAAACATAAAGAAGTGTTTATAAACTTAATGCAAATTTTATTAAAGCAATTTCCTGAATTTTTACCCCAAAAAAAACTTTCTTTGCATTTCAGCTCCGTTTTATTGTTTTGCGACTGGTGAAATAAAAAAGAGCTAAAGGATTTTTAAATTTTATAAATTTGAATTAAACACATGGTTAAATGTACACTAAAAGCTCAAGTTTTTAATAGTAAATTGTGAGTTTTTAAACTTTAAATTGTAAAATTTTAAGCTTAAAATTAAAAAAAATGTTGAACGGACAGTTGACGGACAAATGAAGTTTTTTTTAATTATAGCCGCACCATGAAAAGCTCTATTATGACTTGACCTGACGTTTGGTTTCTTCTTACTCTGCCACGCCTTTTTCCCAGGTCGGCGTTCTTTTTATGTCCACATTCTCACGTTTCATCGTTTGCGTCGCTGATCACAGAGCAACGGCTCTCTTTGTTCGGCTTCACCTCGCAGCTGCGAATTATGCAAATTTGCTTTGAGCACAGCACTGCAGTGCCTACATAGACGCCGTTGGCGGGATTAATTATAATTTAGTGGCGAGAAAGCTACAATTAAATCACAAACAAATTATTTAATTTATTTCCACACATTTTTGTATTTGGAACCTCGTACCTTTCCATTAGAGCCAAATTTTAAAAACTAATAGAACATTTTTCTAATTTTCTCCTTCTTTTTTATTCTGTTTTAATTCTTTTTTTTAGTTTTTAATTTTTATTCTTTTTAATTCCTTCTAATTCTGCAATTTTAATTTCTCCTTAATTTTTACAACCAAACAATGGAAACTACAAATTTTATTTAATTTTTAGGGAGCAAAGTGGTGAACCAAGAAACAGATCAGCGAAGAGACCAACCGCTGTCGCTGGATATCAACAACACTTGTGTGCCTTAAGCAAGTTGCCTATCCTCGGCTCATTTGCATCTCGCGCTGTTCATCGTGTCGGGCGAAAATCGATAGCCAATTAAAAGCGCTCATAACGATGTTTAATAACAAAAGAAGAGCGGACGTGCGGGCGAGGTCGCTAGCCTTACGCGGAAGTTCCATTCCCGATGAAGCTGAAGGAAAATAGCATTTATTATTGAAAAATCACATCTTCGGAGTAGAGGAAAATGAGCAAAGCGACGACTATTGCGGCGACCATGAGGAAGATGATCGCAACGCTCATTCCCCAAAAAAATCGCTTGTGTTTTTGCACATATTCGTGTCGTTTCTCTACAAAACACTGTGATTTTAGCCGGGAATTTACGATCACTTACTGGCACTTTCAACTAGCGCAGCAGTTCGAGTTGTCGACTTTTTGCGGTGTTGTTTGAGAAAAGTTTCTGAAATCATCCACTTGAGTTACAGAGTGACGGCGGCGCTCACCGCGGTTTGGATCCTTAGTAGGCGCTCTGTTGTCATCAGTTAGATGAATCTCGTCCATTTGATTTATCTCTTGATTGCTGACCGGCATGACGCCAAAGTCAGGCGTTGCGACCCGAGGCGGGATGATGTCGAGCGTGGAGATTGGTCGGACTCGATTTTCCGCGCTCATTCGATGTGGAAACGGCGGAGGAGAGGTTGGGAACGGCTGTCCGAATGTTGGTTGCGAGGGGGGCACGTAATCTGGGTTGCATGATGGTTGCGGACCTTTGGTATCTGCAATTGGAGAGGAATTGGATGGAAAATGGTAGATTCTGTTCACTTTTTCAAAAATTTTAAAATTAAATAAATCGATTAATCGAATTTCATCATTATTACTGCAAATATTGGTCGTTTACTCGAATATCACCATTTCTAATCCCAAACTTTAAAAATCATTTCTTTTCTGGCACACAATGAAGCCTCCTACTTACCATAAAACGAGCATGACGGTTTGTACGAAGACCCATCTGCATTGAACTAAAAATTCTATGAATAGAGAGCGAGAGAAAATGGTTAAAACGAACCAAAAGCTCGATAGGAGGCGCTGAGGGGTAGAGATTAGTGGCGGCGGCGTTGCTGTGAAAGTCATCATCTTGCGGAAGACTCGGGTAAACGGTCATTTTCTGAAAGAGCATGGCTGATTGTGGCGCGGCAGAACAAACCCACACGCGATACGATATCGTTTATGCTAATTTATTCATTTTTTCTATGTTACTTGTTGTTGACGGTTCAAGCGAAAAACAATCGAACTGAACACGGCGATCACAGATTGAATTCTACGTGGGTGTCCACAGATTCTACAGAGGTCGGGTTTAGTATCGTATAGACTTCAAGAAATGAAGTGATAGAACAGAGAAATGAATGGCGACAGGCAAAAAATCGGTCTTTATCATTTGTTGAGGCGGAAAACTACGATAGTAAAGGAGTCCACGACGGAAATGGCATTTGTTTGTATTGTGAGTCGGTTTGAAGGAAGCGCGAGTATTTGCGTGGTTTGGGCGAGAGATACGGTCCTATAAAGAAAACGTCGGAAACCGTCGAAAAAATATTTTTAAATATTTTAAAATGACCGTAAAATGAGTTAAATCTTCTTATTACTTAATGGTTGTCTACTCTAGTGATCAAATCGAGTTTTTTTAGCCCTTTCGACTACCTTGTGGAAGGCCGAACAGGAAGCAAAAATTGTGTTTACGTCACGGATATCAGTTCCGCGTTTCCAGAATTGAAATGACTTTTTTGTTTTTACACAATAAAGACTAAAAGAAACTCCATTCTAGTAACACGGACCGTAGGGAAGCTTAACTGCTCAAAAATCAATTGTTTAAAACAAATTCAAAAAATAGATGGCAATATCGCAGAAAATAAAATATCGTCTTTTCCAATTTGAAATGTATTCCAAATTGTTTTCACTAAAGTTTGAAATAATTAATTTTAAATTTGTTGTGGACAGAGTTGTGGACGGCTGACTTGCCAACCAAAAATACAACCATGTCTTTTGTATTCTTCGTTTGTAATTTTAAATAGACAATTATAAAATTTTCTACAAATTTGCAAACGGCATACAGTTGATTTATTCTATAAAATCTTAGATCTAGTTAGTTCTAAGATTTACACAAAAAAATGTTTTTGTTTCATCTAAAATTCACTCATTTAATGCATAAACATGACTGACTGTTTACAAAAAATAAATTGACCGTACAGCAAAATGGTCGTTAAAACAATCATAAAAGACCAGCGCGTTGTCTTCTTCAATCACTAAAGACTGAACATCTAAGATAGTCTGTTATGTAACCGTAGCCACGCATTTTCCGCGCTGACATGACTAATAAAAGGATGCGATGACAAACGCTCATTTCTACATCCTCTAAGGGGTTTGCATCTTTTTCTTTCGCAATTTCGTCATCCGTTTCGAGTCATTGCAATCACTAAAACTAAAATCCGCAGATGGCAACAAAAAAAGAAAAATCTTAATTTTTGAAATTTGATTTGAATCACTGCAGAAAATACGATGAAATGAATAAAGCTGATTTTATCAGATATTATAGAGATTGTAGGACTGGCCGCCCGCCAACAAAAATAATGTTAATTGAAAATTAAAATTCAATTTTTAAAGTAATTGATGCTTGCAAAAATGAACCAAAATTCTAAAAAAAAAACAGACTTAATTCCATCTTTAAGTTTATTCATGGAGCTTTCTTGATATCCGTTCAACAAATGGTCTCTTGTTCTCGTGTATGCGCCAACGTTTACAATTTAAACGACAATGACAAACGCAATTACAGATCTCTAAACGTTTCTCAATTTCTTACCGCACTGACAAAGATGAACGATCGCGATTTGCGTTTAAATCCCAGCGGTTACACGTTTACAAAAAAATGATTAGATTAAAGAAGGCGAAGAGCATTTCACTTGGTTATCTGTAAAAATAGAACGTACTTAGAACGTATTAAAACATCCTTAATTTGGCCCTTTTGGATCTTTCTCGATACAAAAACACCTTCAGCATCGCCTTATTATTAAGAGCGCAACGTGAACTATCAAAAAATCAACGAATTAATCGCTTTTCCGTCGTTTCACAACACCAAAAGGTCTTAAACCACACGTATGAAAAGATCACAATGACGAATTGGCGAGTGAAGCGGTGCCTCCATAAGCCTTCGATAAATTCTTATCGCTTCTCTGCGCTCGGTGCCTAGCCGTGCGCGTAAAGATGCCCGCAAAAATGAAGCCAATAGATCAAAACATTTTCGACTTTCCTATCCAGGTTCCATTTTTGCTGTAAATTTGCTCAGCGCATGGATACAAAAATAGCGAAATCCTCACTTATTTACACTGAAATGTGATGAAATCCGGTTTCGAATTCAGGGAGAGCAGAGGCCAGGATTAAATGCGCGAGAATGAAAGTGCAATTCACTCGCGCTGCAAAAACGAGCAAATATTAACATGGATTGCTTTTTACCCCGCGATCGTTGATCACGATTTGGCTGAATCAAAGTATTTAGTTAACAATCATCAAATCGGCTCAAGTTGCTGCGAATGATGAAGAGAACAAGCAGAATGAAGGGAATTAATCGCCTCATTTCCCGTTTTCGAACGAAGGTCTTAAACCACACGTACGGAGCGGAGCGAATGACGAATCAGACGGTGACGCACCGCGCCTTATCGCGCCATTATTTAGTCTTTTTCTCAATTCTGCGCTCCAAGCAACAGCGGCCATGAATTGATAAAGATGACGAGAAACTACGTAAGACGGTTTGTTAGCCGGTCTCAACTCAGCTTCAGCCAGATGTCGCATCCAAAAATCAACTTTACTCAAGCAGTTGCAAACGCATGTGCAGAGTCCGCTCCTTTAATTATCTGGCGCCAAAAGTGCGGATTTTTAACATCGAAGAACGACCTTTCAAAATGTTTTTGCAATGCCAAGCAGTCCAGTCCTCCCGTGCGCAAAATGACGAATTTATAAAACGATTACGCATTCCCCGTCATCATCAATTCTTATCGCTGTTCTGTATTCCCAATCAAACGACGTGATTAACGCCACGCCAACAGCCAAACATTCAATTTGCAAATTGATCAGAGATTTTAAATTCATCTTTAATTATTGAAACTGCGCGGTAGAAGAAATGACCCACTCTGCTACTGCGTTGCAAAAAAAAGAGAGCGAAAATCCAGAGCATTAAAGCATTAAAATAACCATAAAAAGGAATTTAGAAAAAATAGATTTGTTTTAATTGCAGTTTATTTAATTTATTTAATTTATTGAATTGGCAGTTGAAATTGATTTTTACACTCAGTAGCTACAGTGCTGAACAAAATTTTGACCCACACCCCTACTGTTCCAGATTCGACATGAAAACGGGTGTTTCTTCTAAACCTGATTATTTACCACGTGAAAGAACGCACTCCAAAACGTAGTCAAAAATGTAGTTTTCCAAGTTTAGCGTCTTAGTTTACTGTTTTTAAGTTTAATCTTTGAAAATAACATCGAGAAGCTGAAAATCAGAACCAAAATTGAACAAAAATTTCAAACTAATTACGAAGATGATCAACGATATTGCGCGGTAGAACAATGATCAAGTCAAAAATTCTATTTTCCGTGTAAACAGGGCACAGTGCACCCAATCCTTGGTGTTGGATCGTTTTGTTGAACGGTGCCCGAGTCTTCAACAACTGCGTTTTGCAAAAAACAAAGAGTTCAAAAAATCACAAAAATTAATTCAAAAAATTAAAAAGAATTTTGTAATTTTCGGATTCGTTTTAATTGCGGCTTATTGTTAGCGGTTGGCAGTTGAAACTGGTTTTTACACTCACATCTATCTCTTTCGCGTCTTCGTATGTATTGTTTTTGAACAATTAATCGTTGAAGAAATAAGCTGAAAATCAGAACAAATTGCAAAAAAAAAACTGCTTGATCATTCCAATTCGTTGTTCCGCGTTTCCGATGCAAAGAAGCGGCTGCACGATCATCTACAATTCAAATTTCCGCACAAATCTCCGAATATAACACGAAAATGCACTTTGCACTAAGTTACACACTCCATCAACACTGGAAATACACGAAATCGGAGTCGCCTTCCCGGCTGCGCGCCTAAACGCTCCCCGAGCACATGACATAACAAACGCTGTTTGTTGTTTTCTGTTGACCCAAAAGCAATAGAACACAGCACAGATCAGCGCAGAAGCGAGCCGAGAACAATTCATGTTCGTCCCTAATGCAAATGCGGAGCTTTTCTCTGTTTGCGCACGCATAAACGAACAAAACAGGGCAAACGTCAAATGCAAATGGCACACAAGGGATCGCTCGCTCTCGATGGTGTCATCCGCTCTGGCGCCTTTAAGATACACATCGTCAATTCTATTTCGAATGTGTGCTGTTTGGTTTGCTGGTGATAAAACGGCCCGGCGAGCGTTATCGCTCCGCAATAGTCATTCTTTCCGCTATCGGCCGACGTCACAAAACGCACGATGTTAATCTACACCGCAGCAACACACGCGGGGATTGTTTTCTAAACAGGACATCCAGATCGCTGCGGAAACTTTGCGAGCCTGTCCGCAGACCAGTTTTCTAATCAGCTCCGCGATCTAATCGCATTGTCTGTGTAGGGTTATATAAGACATAGGAAGAGCCGGTGGGGATATCATTTCAACTGCCAACACATCAGCTACAGTCTTCTTGTTTCAGGCTTTCAACAATGTTGAAGATAGCTGTCCTCGTTCTGGCGGTTGGAATTCCGCTAGCCAATGCATTCCTTCTAGGAGGATTAGGCGGCGGAGGATTAGGCGGCGGCGGTGGAGGAGGTGGCTGCTGTCCTCCTCCTTGCTGTGGTGGTGGTGGCGGCGGTGGATGCGGCGGTGGCGGTGGCGGATGCGGCGGTGGTGGAGGATGCGGTGGTGGCGGTGGCGGATGTGGTGGAGGCGGTGGTGGCTGCGGCGGCGGTGGAGGCTGCGGTGGAGGTGGCGGATGCGGAGGAGGCGGCGGTGGATGCGGTGGAGGTGGCGGATGCGGTGGTGGAGGAGGCTGCGGTGGCGGCGGAGGAGGATGCGGTGGCGGCGGAGGCTGCGGTGGAGGTGGCGGATGTGGAGGAGGCGGCGGTGGATGCGGTGGTGGCGGAGGATGCGGCGGTGGCGGTGGATGCGGTGGTGGCGGAGGAGGCTGCGGTGGAGGCGGCGGTGGATGCGGCGGAGGTGGCGGATGCGGTGGAGGTGGCGGATGCGGTGGCGGCGGAGGTGGAGGATGCGGCGGCGGTGGAGGCTGCGGAGGAGGTGGCGGAGGATGCGGAGGAGGCGGCGGAGGCTGCGGCGGAGGAGGAGGATGCGGAGGAGGTGGCGGTGGATGCGGTGGAGGCGGTGGTGGCTGCGGCGGTGGTGGCGGCGGCGGATGCGGAGGTGGCGGCGGAGGTTGCGGAGGTGGTGGCGGATGCGGTGGAGGCGGCGGAGGCTGCGGAGGAGGTGGCGGAGGATGCGGCGGTGGAGGCGGCGGAGGCTGCGGCGGAGGAGGAGGATGCGGTGGAGGCGGTGGCGGATGCGGAGGTGGCGGCGGAGGTTGCGGCGGCGGTGGCGGAGGCTGCGGTGGAGGATGCGGACGCAAAAAGCGATTGGCGTCCGGAACTGGAACCTACAGCAAGCGATTTGCTGAACCTCAACCCATCGTTGAAGGCACCCTTCCCAAGGTTGTCCTCGAACAGTAATTTTCACAGAGCCTACAAAGCTGTTAGAATTTTAAGTGTCTCTGCCTGGTGTTCGATAGTTCTCCTAAATAAATATTTATGTTGCATGTAATTCTTAAAATTTTGCCACAAACACAGTCACGTAAGACAAAACACAGTTTGACACGTTGAACATGAGTTGTTTGGCAATGCGGACGAACATGGATGATTGCTTTGCTTAAGTTTTATCCACAAGCTCTGCTCGCACTTCGCTCTTCAAGTACCCGAAACGTTCTGTTTCTTAGGGCAATTTGGTTTTGTCGCAAAAGCCCTTCGGGGAGTGTTACGATCTCTTATAGTCGGATCAAATCTGCAAAAGACAACTTTTCATCGTTTCAATCGACTTGCGTCGTGTGTTACCATTTCACGTGTCTTATGCGGTCAGACGTTCAAAATCTCTGCTTTCAGTTTATCTTTTGTCCTTAGATCGTGAAGGCCCATAATTAGCTTCTGAACCTGTGCGACGACACAACTCAACTCAAACTGAGAAGCCAAAAACGCTATTATGGCCCAAAACGAATAGGCAGTCGATGTTTAGCTCCTCAATGCGTCAACTACAAAACCGATAAGCATGAAAGGCCGCATTCGTCTAAATGCTAAGCCAAGCGATCAATCAGCAAAGCGGATATTGTGATTTGTTATTCTACGTCACAGCCGTTCAACGATCTTTGTCAAGTGAGATAATCTACGCGCGTGATTTTATCTCGAACGACGCCGGGACATCGATGATCACTTGCGCGACTCAATCACACGCAAACGAGATTCACCAAGCAAAGCCAATTGGTGATCTATCCAAAACAAATGGAAAGCATCAATTTCGCCAATGTTTTCACAAATCTCGACGCAATTGTCTGGGGAATCTGGTTTGAGTGTCCGTAAATGACATATAAAAGTTGTCGTTTTTGTCCGTATTAGAACAGCTCACATACGATTCGATGATTCGATCTGTTGCGTTAGTACTAGCGTTGCCTCTGGCAAGTGCCTTCATATTCGGAGCATTAGGTGGCGCCGGCGGTGGTGGGGGAGGAGGTTGTGGCTGCAGACCGCCGTGTCCTCCGCCTTGTCCTCCACCCTGTCCTCCTCCTCCACCGTGTCCGCCGATGATCAACCTACCTCCACCACCGATGTTCTGTCCACCACCGCCGCCGATGCTCTGCTTGCCTATGATCAGCCTTCCACCGCCGCCGAGATTCTGTCCTCCGCCACCGCCAATGTTCAGTTTGCCGTGTCCGCCACCACCTCCTCCTCCGCCGCCATGTGGCGGATGCGGTGGCGGCGGTTTGGGAGGTCTTTTTGGAAAGTAACGGATCTGGAGAACAAATGGATACTGTATTGTTTGCTCTTGTTTGAATGTGCAATTGAAATTTACGCAAATCGTATTTGATATCAAATAAAATGACTTTTACTTGTATTTTGTTGTTTGTTAACACGTGTTAGCGCACCTTAAATAATGAGGTACAAAGGATTTTACTAAATATCATGAGCCCTGAGGCGATTGATTACGATCTCATGTACACGATACGGTCGTATTTTGACCGTTTTTTGCCAACGTTGACTATTTCCGGCCGGTTCATGTGATTCTGATGGCTCGCCACCTCGAATTGGTCGAGATTGACCCCCTTCTAGATTGACTGGACGAAAAATGGCAAAAAATTGTCATTTTGCTGAGCAATCGTTAACACGCGCAACAGCAAGATCCGATTTTTCATAAACTGAGTCCGCGGATTGAAGGAGATTCGTTCAAATTTTGTTATGACATTCCTCTTTCTGCGATTTTTTACGTGGATTGGTTAAGCTAGAAAACATCATTTTTCAACGAATCCGCTCAATGATTGAAACTCGAAGGATTTGGCAGCGACTTACCGAAACTACCACTACCAGTAGCAGTTTCGGTTAACCAAATTAACCAAATTGCGTTTTTTTTGCACCGGTTTACCACAACTGGAAGCAAAAATTGTCACTGGCGTCCTTTCTGGTCATGCCGGTTATGTAACCAAAAGTTCTCAACTTCATACCGAGAACGATAAAAGAAGTTTTTTCGTATCGGATAATCTAAAACGTTGTTTCAATGTGAGATGATGTTGACCATTTATGCTGCGCAACAAGTGCTTATAGGCGACAATTGCGCCTGTATCTATCCAGGCGCGCCATTTGGCCGGTTTTCTTCTCTACTGCGCTCTCCGCCTCCATTGTCCGCAAAGCCTGTTCTGCTCAATGACATAACTATTTAAACCACGGAAGATTTGTCTGTCTCCATCACAAGCGCGTGCTTTCTTCACTTAACTATTTCTTCCTTTCAGGCTTTCAACAATGTTGAAGATAGCTGTCCTGATCCTCGCGGTCGGAATTCCGCTAGCCAATGCGTTCCTTCTAGGAGGATTAGGCGGCGGAGGATTAGGCGGAGGCGGTGGAGGAGGTGGCTGCTGTCCTCCTCCTTGCTGTGGTGGTGGTGGCGGCGGTGGATGCGGCGGTGGTGGAGGATGCGGTGGAGGCGGTGGTGGCTGCGGAGGAGGCGGCGGTGGATGTGGCGGAGGATGCGGTGGCGGCGGTGGAGGATGCGGAGGAGGTGGAGGCGGATGCGGTGGTGGCGGTGGAGGATGCGGTGGTGGCGGAGGATGCGGTGGCGGCGGTGGAGGATGCGGAGGAGGTGGCGGAGGATGCGGTGGCGGCGGAGGATGCGGTGGTGGCGGAGGATGCGGTGGCGGCGGCGGAGGATGCGGTGGCGGCGGTGGAGGATGCGGAGGAGGTGGCGGAGGATGCGGTGGTGGCGGAGGATGCGGTGGCGGCGGCGGAGGATGCGGTGGCGGCGGTGGAGGATGCGGAGGAGGTGGCGGAGGATGCGGTGGTGGCGGAGGATGCGGTGGTGGTGGAGGATGCGGTGGCGGATGCGGAGGAGGTGGCGGAGGATGCGGAGGCGGCGGTGGCGGATGCGGAGGAGGTGGCGGAGGATGCGGTGGTGGCGGAGGATGCGGTGGTGGCGGAGGATGCGGTGGCGGCGGTGGCGGATGCGGAGGAGGTGGCGGAGGATGCGGAGGGGGGGGGGATGCGGAGGTGGCGGAGGATGCGGAGGAGGTGGCGGATGCGGTGGAGGCGGCGGTGGAGGATGCGGTGGAGGCGGTGGTGGCTGCGGAGGAGGCGGTGGAGGATGCGGAGGAGGCGGTGGAGGATGCGGAGGAGGTGGAGGCGGCTGCGGAGGAGGTGGAGGCGGCTGTGGATGTGGCCGCAAGAAGAGAATGTCGGAGTTCCGATTGTTTGACCGTACAGCTGCCGCAAAGGCCGAACCGCTTCCTGAAGGAGTTCTTCCTGCTAGTGTTGCTTAAATCGTGTATTGGAAAAGATATCTACGTAATTATAAATCTTTCAATATTGAAAATGACCAAATTTACAGGAGACGGTATTTTCATGACTTATTTGTCTCGATATCGACCAGGAATGTTTTGAGCAATTGCCATTTGTCGACCGTTTCTGATTGAACAAAGCGATTTCGCGTTTTTCTGTTCGCAGCAAAGTCAGTCTACACGTTCAAACAACATATCGCGTCGGGAAACATTTTTCTATCTGCACCATCGCACATCAAACCTTAACGCGTTGTCAAACACTTGATTAGCGCTTTTTAATCGGCTCAATGAAGGATGTCTTTTTTTCAGTTTGCGATGAGTCATTGAATGCAGTACTGTAGATAGTTTGGTCAAACATGCTACATGGACACTGTAGTTGAAAAAACGTGCAACTGTTGAGGGAGTTATTTGTGCAGTCCTGTGATGTCATTTTTCATTGTGAATTATGTCACAAGAGTAATGTGAATGCATCTTAAACACAAAACACCCGCCCTGACGTGGCATAACGCAGAATCCCGACAGTTATTCTCTATATCTTTATTATCGCTTGTAGTTTGTGAAAAACATTTGCAGATCTCTGTTGACGATTACCAAATCTGTGCAGCTTCAAATTTCGAAATGGTTGCATAAGAAATTTGGCTTGTAGAAGCTGAAACAGTCAAAATTTCTACAAGTACCACCAAACCTGTCAGTTAGCAGTCGATGCAACTAGAAGCTGAAACAGCATCTCCAAATAATGAATTGCGAGCAAACACGTTTGCAGCACAATACAAACACAAACGTTTTTGTCGGACGATACACGTGGTCATTTCAGTGGTGATACGAACAAACCATTAAACAGGGCGGCGTGAGCGCGACCGGCGCGACCTAACACGGCAAAACAAGAGATGCAGGAAATCTGGTTTTTTTATCCTGGTTTTCCATCTGTTTATCGCGATGTCGAGGATATAAAAGGAGCGATGGTCAACGGAGAGACCATCGTGCTCAGTGCGCCCTCTCCTTCTCTTGTTTTACATTGTCTAAAGTGATTTTTTTTTATCATTTCAGCCATGGGTAAAACACTTTGGGTGCTAGCTTTGCTGGTACTTCCTGTAGTGGTGCTCTCTCAGTGCGGCTGCGGCGGAGGCGGAGGAGGAGGCTGCGGCGGTGGCGGAGGTGGCTGTGGCGGTGGTGGCGGCGGCTGCAGTAGCGGTGGCGGCGGCGGTGGCTGCGGAGGAGGTGGTGGCGGCTGCGGCGGAGGCGGTGGTGGCTGCGGAGGTGGCGGAGGTGGCGGAGGCGGTGGCTGCGGCGGAGGCGGTGGTGGCTGCGGAGGTGGCGGAGGAGGCTGTGGAGGTGGTGGCGGCGGCTGCGGCGGAGGCGGTGGTGGCTGCGGAGGTGGCGGAGGCGGTGGCTGCGGCGGAGGCGGTGGTGGCTGCGGAGGTGGCGGAGGAGGCTGCAGTAGCGGTGGCGGCGGAGGCTGTGGAGGTGGTGGCGGCGGCTGCGGCGGAGGCGGTGGTGGCTGCGGAGGTGGCGGAGGCGGTGGCTGCGGCGGAGGTGGAGGAGGATGCGGTGGAGGAGGCGGTGGATGCGGAGGTGGCGGCGGCGGCTGCGGCGGTGGTGGAGGATGCAGCAGCGGTGGCGGCGGAGGAGGATGCGGCGGTGGAGGCGGTGGATGCGGTGGAGGTGGCGGCGGCGGCTGTGGTGGCGGCGGTGGATGCAGCAGCGGCGGTGGCGGAGGATGCGGTGGTGGAGGCGGCGGCTGCGGCGGAGGCGGTGGCGGCTGCGGAGGAGGCGGTGGAGGCTGTGGTGGCGGCGGTGGATGCAGCAGCGGTGGTGGCGGAGGAGGATGCGGTGGAGGAGGCGGTGGATGCGGCGGAGGCGGTGGCGGATGCAGCAGCGGAGGAGGCGGTGGCGGAGGCTGCGGAGGTGGCTGCAGTAGCGGTGGCGGAGGAGGAGGATGCGGCGGTGGAGGCGGTTGCAGCAGCGGCGGTGGCGGTGGATGCGGCGGCGGTGGAGGCGGATGCGGAGGTGGAGGCGGCGGCGGCTGTGGAGGAGGTGGCGGCGGCTGCGGCGGTGGCGGCGGCGGCTGCGGCGGAGGATGCGGACGCAAGAAGCGCATGGCCTCCGGAACTGGTACCTACAGTCGCAAGTACGTCTCTGCTGAAGTCGATCTCGCGGCCCTCATTCCCGTTGATCCCGCTCCAACGGCATAACGTCATGCATCAGGCTCAATTAGGAAATCTCATAGTTGTCTTCTTAGTGAGTAGTCCCACTAACCAGATGGTCTCATCTCGGGTTGAATCTGCATTGCTGGGGAATATTGCATCTAGTGCTACTATTCTGCCTATGTTGTACGCAGTGTATGTTTCAATGTGTTGATTGTGTGCCATTTGTTGTTGAGAATAGAATTCTTAGTTACACGCGACGTTTCCTTTATTACAAGAGCCAAACTACAGCGATGAACACAGCCACTACTGCAGAGGCGTACCTCTGGAACAGAGCAGACTTCTTCTTTTGCACATAGTTGGCTCCTTCATCCGTTGAGCCTTCTTGGATGTTCCGGGCGCCTCCAATCTGCTTGAAGATGTTGATCAGTCCGCTGGTAAACTTTCCCTCTCCGATATTCTGCTGTTGGCCGCTAACAACGGCCGTAAAGTCGGCGTCGTTGAATCCAGTTCCTGGCTCCGCAGAGAAAAACAGTCGGCGCTCGTCCGCGGAGAACAGGAAGATCACCGCCTTGTTGCACTGCCCGTCGAGGTTCCATTTTTGGTTCAGCTGGTCGGCGAACTCCTGCGTGCCCTGTTGCATGGTGATGAGAACCGGTTCGAAGCCTCGTTTTTCGCAGAACGTTCCGTCGTTCTTTTCGGTTCGTCGGCTCATTCCTTTCAGTTCGTTGCTCAATCGGTAGCGCTCGGACTCGGTGAAAACCTTAAATTTGATTGATAGGCGCGTTAGCAACAAAGTATTTAGGATTTTGAAAAGGGATTGCGCTTTAACTCGCGTTATGATCCTGTTCTACCGATCGTTAATTTGATGACATTCAAACACAAATGAAGTGATGGTTTGTCGAAGAAACAAGCTGAAGACGGAAAGATCTTGAATCAAGGTCAATTTGGTTTTAAAAAATCAGCGCTCATGGTGAAAGTAAAACATCCTTATGTTTATTACAACATGCAACCAAACTTTAATTACCAATTTTGGGTTTACTCATTGAAAAAGCGCAGGTTTTGATTTTTGGAAGTTATTTTTATTCTCAGCTTCCATTTGCAGAAAACACAATAGAAAAGCTCGTAGAAGGCCTAGTTCTCATTAGCACGAAGGTTTGTGATATTTTACATCAAAATTGCAAACAATAAACGTTGTCTCATTCCGACCATGAAACCGCAGTGGTTTTTAAAAACAGTTTCATTCTATTCCAGAAATACGCCTTTTAATGCTCAAAATTCCTCTCGGAAACTCTCAGAAAAAGCAAAAATCAAATCAACGCAGACCGCTAACTCCTCATTAAACAGAAAACAACCGTCAACACTCCTTCACTCACCTCATCCGGATCGCACACATTTGAGAGGCCCTTCATCTTGCACTCTTTGTATCCACTCGCTTTCATCGGGTTCGGAAAGCTCTCCACTTTCCATTCGGAAGCAAATCCTTCAGCGGACGCAGCAAGCAGCACAATCGCAATCACACAACGCAGCATTTTCCACTCGATTGCAGGACTGAAAGCAAGTCTCACACTCACGTTTCAGTTCAAAAAACGCTCGCTCGCTTGCTCCAAGGTCAACGTCGTCGTTGGTTTGAAACTACGCGCGCAAACCGCGGCGACCAATAAATCGAAGAACCAACGGTCGAAGAGCGCCGCGCCACACGCGCGCACATCAATACAATCAGAATTTCGGTAATCGTTTTGTCAAACACGGGGAGAGCGCGCGAGTGGTGATGTAAACAACGTGCGCGGCGGCGTTTTAGGAAACGGTAATAGTTCTGTACGAGACAAATAATCAACTTCCCATCGGGTGATGAATTCAAGTTGACAGACGCCGGCGCTTCGGCGACTGTGGAAGCAGCAGGAGCGCGAAAACATGACGTTCGAGTGGAGAGGAGTTGGCGCCACAGGCGAAGGAACGTCAGATTAAAAGTGCGCGAGAGGTAAACTGGTTATTGCGAGGGTTACACGCACAGAGAGCGGCTGGACGCAATTGAATGGCGGGGAATTTATGAATTTTTAACATTTGACAAGTGAATCACGGAACGATGCGTTTTTCAAGTGAGAATGACGTGACGGACAGGGCGTGGAAGGATTCGTTCTGATCAAACACCGAGCAAAACAGAGAGCAATCGTGGCTAATTTGGGTTTTTCAGAAAGTCAAATTCTGTTTTTTAAATTCTGCGATCAATTTAATGGTTGATTAACAATTTTTGAAGTTGTCCGCAATATCCGCTTAAATGTACTTTTGCAACGCATCTTTCTAACGGTGGAAGCTAGCGAATTTCAGATGATTTTTTCAAGTTGGATTTTGGGCAGTCAATTTAATTTGGTTCAAATTTTGTTTTAAAAAATTGGCTTCTCAAGAAAATAAATTAATCTAAAACATTTTTGGTCGACGGCTAGCTAGACTTTTAGAGAGACCGTACCATATTCATGTTAATTATAAAATGCGTTTTTGCTTGTTTGATTTTTTGTTCAACTTGGATTTTGGGCAGTCAATTGCCCAAAATTTTAATTCTTATCCTTTCTTTTGGCATTTTTATTTGAGTTAAAAAATTTTAATATTTTTCTCATCAACAACAAAAATTTGTTTCAAAACATATTTGGAGACGTGTTGGCTTCTGTAGAACCGTAATTATGTGTTATTTTTAAATCGAATTTTTGATAATTGTGATTACATTCGATCTCGTGCATCGGTGGCGAATGGTCGGCTCTCTGTTCGCTCTCTCCCCGTTGTAATGGCCGCATTTTGCGGCCATTTTCTCTCCGTCCCTTCCTTGTGCCAACCTTATTCGAACTCCTTTTGGAGTTTTCCTGACCGTTTTTGAAGACCTTTTACCCGTTGGCCCATTCGACCTGTTTTTCCGAAATTTCTCCGAAGTATCTACCGCTCGTCGTCCGTTATTCGCTGCTGTCTTACCGCAATGGTTCCCGATGTCAACTTATCATCGAATTCGCTGAAACTCCGCCGTCATGAGCATCTCTGTTCGCCGTTCTTTTGGAACTTTTCGCATCGCGCATTCTATCGATTCCCGCTTGTTGCGCCGCCGAAGCTGATTCACGCGATGATAACGACGCCGCTGGACCCCAAGCCACTTTTGCTTTGAGAGCCTGAACATTGCTGCCGATCGTTCCCTCACCCGCACGACCCAATCCCGCAACCAGATCGCCTTATGATCCTATCAGTTATCAATATCCTGTTTACCCGAAGCGACGTTCTCTGAGTCTGTTTGGGAGTGCTTTCTCCTTGATTTCCGCCGAATGTAACGCTTTGTTGATTCCTATGTACCTACGAACAATCAAATATGCTGTTTTTCTTAGTGATTTCTCCATGTCAGTTGATTTAATCCTGTCTAAGATCTCCGCTCTGTTGGCTCTTCATGATTCATACGTTGTCTTCCTATTCTTGTCGCATATTTGTCCAGAAATCCCGATGTTCTCGAAAGCGATGTTCTCTTTGCCACTCGGGCACTTTCAATTGATTTCCGCTTAATGAGACGTCGTTTCCTGGATGACACTTATTGCTTTATCTCTGTTTGACCGTTGTTCTGTTCTGTAGTGTCTCATGATGTTGATCTGATGGCCCTGTTGTTAGGACATTTCTTGGGAAACTCGTTTCCCACCCTACGCCAATTCTTATGACCTTTCTCTGTGTTGAAATTTGTCTCTGACCTTTACAATTGTCGGTGCGTATTACAAATTACCTTTTTTTCAATTTCTCCACAACAAGTTTTTGCGTAACTCTGTAACATTTTTCATTTCGAAACCTAGCCAACAATTTGTCGCCTAAATGTTCTCTTTTTCTGATTTTTAAAATGCTGACATATTGCAAAACTTATGTTAAACACAGGTTTGCACATTTCTTGCACTACGATACCGCAAACACTGAAACAAAAAGAGACAAGGTTTTTTTTTTGCTGTACGAATGTGGTGTCAATTAATACCTTTAATTTTTATCTTTTTTTTTTGTATTTTTTTGTACTTTTTTTGTCAAGTGTTAATCAACAAAAAAAAGTTGTTTTAAAACATTTTTGGAGACGTGTTGGCAACTTTTTTAAACTTTTTTCTCAACTTCCCAATAACCGGTTTCTGCATAACTCTAAAATTTTCATTTCGGAAACTAGACAACAATTCATCTGCTAACAAATTGCAAAACTTTTGTTAGAGACAGGTTTGCACATTTCTTGCACTAAGCTACCGCAAACACTGAAACAAAAAAAGACAAGGCTTCTGAGAGCATAGCCTCCTTGAGTAATGGTGCGTTATGATGACTTTAAATTAATTTTTGAAGGTCTCGTTGAAGTTGTCATGTTTTTTTTGTCGCTGTAATGAGGTCTATTTAAAAAAGGAAATGTCGTCAATTATAAATTTTTTAAAATGAATTTCTTTTGTACTTTTTACAGAACGTATTCATAAGTTCGAAAATGACGTTTTGCATCAGCGGTTTCACCTGTTCATTGTTAGCAGTTCAATATCAGTTGGTGTATTTTTTAAAAGAATGTTTACCAATAATCTATCAGGTTTTCATCATATAAATACAAAAAAACCAAGAATGTTTAAATATTTTTTTTTGTAATTTGGTTTCGCTTACAGTCAGTATTGCGCGATTCATAAAAGATCTCAGATAAGTGAACGGTTAAAGTCCGTAATATTTTTTCTCTTGTTTTCTGAACAGAAGAGTTTATCGAACCGAGCGATTTTGTTTTCAGTTAAATAATTTTTGATAAATGCTCTTGGTCCAATCAGTTGAACTTTGATCTAAATTTCCAGTAGTTCAAATGAGTTTTTTTTATCTGTTCGAATTTGTTCAGCATTTAAAAATTAAATTTTTGCAAATCTTTTCACATTAACACTATGTAAATTTCACGCCAACTCTTGGATTTTCAGTTTAGTATACCCAATGTTTTGAAAAATTAAGAAAGAATTTTTTTTTAATTTTTGGATCGTTGATGCCGTTACATACATAAATTGCAAACATTCAGAACCAATACAATGCTTGTAGTCTTCTGAAATCTACGGTTATACAGTTGCTGATAATAAAACATTGAAGTTTAGAGCTGACCGTGAGCGGACTACAGATTTCACTATTTCTAATTAAATTAAAGGTTAACGTTGTTTCAGCATTGCATACATTTAACAAAAATTTCTAGTCAGTAATACACGATTTTTCCATATATCAGAAGAAATACATTTTTTGATCGATGAACAAAACACAAAATCAACGAGTTGGAATTGAATTTCGAATCCGAACATGTGAAGGTTGATAGATTTTTTGTTGGACAGGGGAAGTTGCAGTACAATTTCCAATATGACGGCCAAATGTTCTTTCTGCTGCTGGATTTGGACGCGTTTTGTTTTGAAATAATATATTCTTTAGTTGTACGGGTTTTACGGGTAGTCATAAACAACTCTACCGGCATCTCACAGCTTACAAACTGTGAATTGCCTCTCTATCTGTAACCAGATTCTTTAGCGGTCAAGACAAACCAAAAACTTCACAAAAAACTCAAAATAGTCTAAAATTTGAACTACACAGTGTTTGAATTATCAGTATCGAATTACAGTGTTTCGTGGAGCAGAAACTATGTAAATCGATATTTAAAAAATAAAATCATCGTGGGTCTTCAATTTACTGTCCTCTTTGAAATATTTTTAAAACCTATTTCTAAAACTTTTGTAGTAGTTCAATTTTTCCTCCGCCAATTGCTAAATTTTTTTTTGCCAAAAACGACGCTTTACCGTGTCTATTAATCTGTAAACTCTGTGATTCGAGCAAATCAACAATTTTTATTCGTTCCTCTCTTTCTCTCTTCCTTCTTTTACTTTTTTCCGAAATTCCTGGACAAGTCGGTTCTCTTCCTCCAGAACTGCATCCTCGAAACACTCGTCATCCTCTTTTAACGCTCTTTTCAGCAGCTTCCGCCGTAATCCGTACAATTCTCGGTCCTGTTCGAGCGCTTCTTCCTCTCGTTGTCTCTTAAGTTTTGCTATCGCAAGCTCCTCTTTACACGTCGCCAATCGAGTTTGTTCCTCTTCTAGTGTGAGTTGTGGTCTATAATTCATGGTTATTTTCATTATTCCGTGAGCAAGAAGGACAAACCGAGTTCTGATAATGTTGACTTGATTGGTCGCTTTGCTGGCTGGCACAAAAGTGGTCCGTGGCTGCAGCTCCAATTGCTTTGGATCTGAGTCGTTTTCTGGAGATTGCGAGCTGGATTGGCGCTCGTCGTCATCGTCGTCATCTTGGAATTGACTCAAATCAAAGTTTTCCTCAAATTTGAAGTGATCCGGATTTCCAGGCAGTTCGTCGCTGTCCATCCGTCGCATCGCTTCGTCGACAATTTTTGATGCGGGTGACATCTCCCGAATAGACTCTAGTCGGCCATTTGATTGCTGTATGTCGTCAGTCTGAAATTGAATAAAATAATTAAATGTTTTTTTTGCCGAAACAGCTTCAGATTTGTCTGCCGTCTGAGATATTACGGAGTGTCGCACTTTTTTAATTTAATAAACTGCACTTGAACTCAAACAGTTAAATAAACTGAACAGGCGACATTTATTTGATTTTCGGTTAATATAGAACCAATTGCGGTGGCGAAGCAGTGGTCAAACTAAACCTAAAAATTAATGCGTTGAGCTTATTGAGGAGTTTGCATTGACATAAATACTTTTGCGCAGCTCAAAACATGAAATGCACTTTGATTATTTGATTTTCTTTATCAACTACTTTAAATAGAAACAAATAAATACCAATTATGGTTCATAAGTAGGTTAAATTTAATTTTTTTGCGGAGATGCAGAGCTTTATACCAAAGTACTTTGAACAAAAAATGTAAAGGTGGAAATATTCGTTATTTCAAAATTAATTTAACTGAAAACCTAAATTCAAATAACATTAATTCATCTGATTTAATTTTTGGCAAATTGCTCAGAGTTACTGTAACCAATCGCAAGCAATAACTATTTCTTTTAGTAAGTTTAACAAGCGTTCTTCGTTGCGCATTATCTTTTAAAATTATTTTATTTGGATTATTTATGGGCCTTTTCGTCTGAAGGAGTCAACTGTAGTATGAAATACCATCAATTTCCAATTTTTTAAATTTAATAAATAATTTTTTTGAAACGTAGTCTCTTTTTAACGTCAAAAATCCGCCATCTCCTTTTTTAATCAATCAGTATCAGCCATTCAGCATTTGCGCATATATTTACATGGGTAATTATGTCTCAAAAAGTTTTTGAAATTCCATCTTTTCTAATGAAATTGAGCATTAACATCAAAAATTCACTGTTCCATATCGATTTTTTCGCCAGCAACAAGCAACGAACGCCGCGAAAACCGAACCCGAGACATTTCCTAGAATTTTGCTTTGCACAACAATTGCAACGCTCAAATTGTTTGTTTTGATTTAAATTTTTGCTCAAGTGACTCACGATCTGATCCCGATACTGCCTGACGCGCTTCTTCATGTCGTTGACTCGCTGCTGCACCTGCAGAACCGATTTCTCCGCGCCGTCCAAAACGTTCACCGCGGTGGTCCACCGCTCGATCAGTTGCTTCCTCGTTGGACGAGGCTTCAACGGGTTCTCTGGCTGAGTCGACGCTCTGCCCTCGTAAATGTCCCAGCCTTGATAGTAGAGTTTCGCGAGGAGGATTTTCTGATTGTAGGTGAACTTCCTACTGTGTTTCGCGGGTCGTCTGGGACCAAAAAAGTCGTGTAAACCCATCATCGGGTAGTCCATTTCTGAAAAATCACGAGTTTTTAGTTGAAACTATAAAAGCGAGGATTAAAATCCGCGTTCGCGAGGGAGAAAACGCCACAACGTTATCGTCGACGACGCCAAATATCGATTTTTCGACACTGCAATAACGCGCCAAGCGATGCGAGATGTGAAAGTGCGAACGGCGGTTGCATTGCTGGATGCGGCTGATTGGAACGTTGCAGACGCAAATTATAGCTCGAAAACGAGGAGATCAACTTCAGTTTGGGTTGCGAAGGCATCAAGCAGTGACACTGAAGACAGAGCGATTGGCAAACACTCGATATCGTGATTTCTCCATACAGCAAAGACAACAATGGTCAGGATCATCCGTGTGGGACCCAAATGCGCCACACAACGCAATATTACTTTAAGAAATGCAAGAAAATACGTAATTTTTAATTCTTTAATATTTGAAAAACAGATTTTTGGTCTTTGTGACGACAAACTGAAACGATCAAACAAAGGAAATAAATAAAGTTATTTACAAAAATAGCATATTAATTTTAAATTTATGGTAATCACTTTTGAACTCCAGTTTCAAACTAGCCACTACAGTATATTTTTACAAATTCAAGTTTGGTCGATTATTTTGTGGCAACTTATTATTTAGAGTTAAAAGCAGACCTGGACGTTTCATTTTTGCTTGCATGGAATGATATTCCAATGACTCAGAAGAAACGCAATTTTAAGAGAGTTTTCAAATGATTTTTTGCGATTCTGCTTAAGAGCACACCTAAACAGTTCAGTTGCGTTCTTTTTTTGTGAAATACAGCATCCAGAAAGCCAATTCCGTAATTTTGTGGTCGTTTTGGTTTGCTGTAAAACGGTTTTAGTTTAAATAAATTGAAAACAAAATTTTTGCGCCGTGGAGTTAAGTAAATTACAAAAACAATTTTCAATGTTCATTTTGGTTTAGTTTACAACCAAATAAGTTGCATACGCAGTTGAATCTGTTGCTAATACTCGTTCTGGCAATTATCAATTATTAAGCGGAACATTAAGTTTAAAAGTGGTTTTAAAAATATGAACAAAGTTTAAACCAACGGAGGACAACAAATTTCATTTCAATGCCAAAGTTCCAAAGTTGTACGAAAGCGATAAAACGAAACTATTTTTGGAATAACGGTTTGCCGGCAGCAGAAACTGTTTTTGTTACATTTCAATGACAATGATCTGAACCATTAAGATAATATTTATTCCCATTCATAGCATTATAATTTTTGGTGATCGGCATTGACATCAATCGAAAACAAAATGTGGACAAAAAAGGTGGGTCGTAGAAGGTGTTCTTCTCAGAGAGTTCATTCCAAAGTGAAATGAAGAATTTGAGAAAACGGTCCGATTGACAAGGTGTCGCTTGGATGCGAAAAACATTTGTTTTAGTAACGACAAACTGAATAAAGAATTTATTTTAAAAAATGAGCATAAATAATAAGGTATTTATTGTGCAACAGCCAAAAAATTGTCACTGCGTAACTCTCGATATTTTTAAATGTTCAAAGGTTTACCTTGGCTTTGGTTACTTTGGCAACAAGAGTTGTAGAAAAACAAATGTTTTGCTTTTTTTTTCTTAATTTAATTTTTCTTAATTTTTGCAGTTCGACAGTCATAGCTCAAATCGGAAGGAACGCATGCTTCCTTCCAACGTACTTTCCACCCGTTTTAATTATTGATTTAATCAGTAACTAATCAATTTTTGCATAATGTTCTACAGTTCTGCTTACATTTTTGTTTTTCATGCAAAGACCGAAGCATCAAAAGAACGTCAAATCTAGACAATGTGCAAAATGACGCAAATTTAATTTCTGGGCCTTTTTCAGGCTGATATACGATTTTCGAGTGAATAATAAAAGAATTAAATTTTTTGGCTTTTTTGTATACTGAAATACGTTATCTCGTGACGCAATCCAATTCGGCTTAACAACGTGTACATGTTTTTTATTTCATTTCTGTTTTTGACTAATTTTTTATTCTCACAATCAGTGTATTTTTGGATGTGGTACTCTGTGCAACTAAACACAATTCAAGAGTGTATACTCGTCGTTTAAAAAATTTTTAATTTTTATTGCATAATCACCTTAATTTATATTTTGCCGGAACCTGTCGTAGATTTGATCTGCATTCAGCACAGTGAAAAATGTTGGACGTGCAAAAATGCAGGACGAAATTGGTAAAAAATCATTTCAAGAAATTATTTTTGCTGTGGAATTCTACAGTCTGATCGAGAGTCATAATGTGATTTTACAGATTTTATAAAATGTCGAAACTCATTTTTAACCGTTTAAAATGTATTTAAAATTAAATTAATTGAAATCAGATCTGGAAGTTGAATTTTTGCACTTAAACCGTTTTGCACTTAAAACTTTGAAAAATATTTACATTTTTAACGTCGGCCAACGGGAGAACGCATTTTTTTTATTTTACGCAAGCGCATGAGACGTTCATTACAAAAGCAAAAAAAAAACCTTAAAGTAACCGTTTTTCATGAAATAAATTCGAAATTATGTCAGTATTTTTTGTCGTCGATTTGATGTAAAGTAAAAAAACATATTTTACAATAATTTGTTACAAAAATTAAACTATCAGGTCAAAATTGGTAATTAGAAATAAGTCTGCACGAGATTCACATAATGTGATTTTACAGATTTTAGACTATAAAAAGCTCCGCTTAAACAGCTGAACGTGTACAATTAAAAAATGAAATGAAATTAATTTCATTTAACATAGCTATAACAATTTTGGGTTAAACTAAATTTTTTTAATTAAATTTTGTAATTGAATCACAATTTTGTAAATTCATTTTTGCATGTTTCTCAATCACAAATTTTAAACTCACATGAGCTTAACTTTAATAAATTATTGCTCATTATGCAAATTTAAATTTAATTCTTTGTGAAATTTACATTTAATTATTTAATTTATTAATTATGCGTTAATGATATGGAAATATAATTACACGTACGCTCAAATATTTCAACGAAAAACAGTCTTTTAAGTTAGATTAATTTCATTTAATTTTCAATTCACAAAAGAGGAAATTGTAACTGTCACAATTAAACTTTCGTGGCGGCGTCCAATCGAATTTGCTGGAAAGATATTTAAATGCATTTCAAAAACCTATTCAATTGTTTTCAAAGAACATCACCCATAAAAAAAACAAATTTTGGAAATAATTCAATTAAAAAAATTCAATATTTTTCGAATTGAAAGAATGCGTTTGCAATGCGCATATGATCGAAACTCGTTTTTAACCGTTCAAAAGGTTTTTTTAATTATTGGGGATATTTTTCTGATTTAATTTTTTTTGATGCTTTGAAAATAGATGCATATATTTTTTTCAATTGTACACGTTGATCAGTTTAAACGGAGCTATTTATTTACTCTTAATATTATTCGATTAGTTGATTTTTTAAAATGGAAAACAGTTTTTAACGTGACTAGGATAACTTTTGGATAATTAATTACACAATTTTTTATTTTAAACCAATCGCTTCAAATCACAATTAAACTTTTCTAACAACCATCTTATAGGGAATCACTCTCTTCGTGACGGCGTCCAATCGAATTTGCTGCATGGAAGGCGGATCGCATCCTTCAGGAGTTGACACTTCGTATCGTTGCAGGAAGTTGGCGATGATCTAAACTAATTTTTGCTTCAGCCATCACCGTATGTGCCTACCAGGAACAGTTCCGCTCTGGCAAGACTCTCTCCTAGGCAAGAACGCTTGCCGATGCCGAAGGGAATCACTTGCTTCTCGAGGGTCTTCTCCTGTAGGAATCTTTCTGGATTGAACTGAAATAAACGAGGTTACTGTAGACGAAAGGGCGTTGTTTGGCACTTTTTGGGCGTCGCTGAAGGCGTTCTCGTCTGTCATAATTACGCTCTGCTGGTAGGTCGTGATCGTCCCTTTCGGGAGCAGAAAATCACCGACGACAGTCGCGGTGGTGACCTTGTGGAAGAGATTAAAGTTGAGGACGTTGCCGCAACGGAGACTCTCCTACAACAGGAATAAAGCATTTTTGCAGTGTTGAATTCTTACCGTAATCACGGCGTTCGTATACGGTAGAAACGGTTTATCCATTAATTCCACACTTCTGTTCCCTTGAGTGAGCGAAAACAATTCTTTCCGCGCCTTTTCCTGCACCTCCGGATAGTTCAGCAAGTAGATGAACGTCCAGAGAAGCGTGGAAATGGTCGTTTCCATCCCGGCGGTCCACAGATCCATCAGGTTCGTAGCGAGGTACTCGACGTTGAACGAACCGAGTTCTTCGTTGTTCTGTTTTCGTTTTTCGATTTCAATCAAAAACGCGTCGATGTAGTCATCTCCGGAGCTCTCAAAGTCAAGAACGTGTTGACCTGACTCGATTGCGGCTTGTCTGCAACGGGGATGAAGGTGTGAAAAGTGTGAAAAGTGAGATAAATGTTTTCGTATTGAGAATTCCTTCTTTAAGCCAAAATCGATGAATTTTGTGGTAATAAGAGCGCACTTTCTAGATCAAAATAAAAATTAAAGAAACAAAAATATTTTTGCAGTTGCTTGTTTAAATCAAAGTCAATGATAACAGTTCGTGGTAGGAGCGCTACTCCTTGTAGGCATCAATATAATATCGCTCACCTCGCTTCAATCTGTTTTTTCATCATTTTCCGGACGTCCCAAACTGGCTGCGAAACGACGTTCCAGCGTTCTCTGAGGATCGGGAGTTTATATGTGAATTCATTGAAGATGATAAAGTCCATTGCGGTGAAATTGTCGAAAGCGACGTCGATATTGTGTTTGAGGGCTCGGAATTCTTGTATGTTACTCTGAAATAGCCCAAATGGCGTCATTAAACCAGTGTCCTATTGCGCACCTCGTCATAGCGATATCCAGCCAACAGCTTGTTCACAATGGACCCAATAAGGAGGTCAAAGAGCGGAGCTGGATCGATCACAATTTTTTGGTCCACTTCCCCGGCAATCTGCTTGTCGAGTTTTTCAAATCGAAAATTCGCTTCTTCGAGGATCCGCAACTGCATGATGTTCTTGCCGACTCCGAAATTGCGAAGCGTTTGAAGCGAGAAACGTCGTTGTTCTTGCCAGCCAGGGCCTTCGTTGTGGATCAATCCGTCGAATCCTGAATTCTTCACTCATTTTTATGATATTAAGAATGATTTACCTTCGCGAATTTTCGATTTCACGAACGTTACTTGTCGTCCAGCATGCGCATCGCCGTTTTTGATGAACGCGTCGTGTGCTGTTTGATAATCGCAGACCAGAACGACCGGCAGCGGTCCTAGCCACATTGTGTACACGTTTCCGAACTGCTCCTTCCAATCGCGCATGACGTCAACGTTCGATTTCCCCCTCAAACGTCCGAGAAGCAAGTGATGCGCATTTCCAATCAAAGGCAGTGGTTTTGGGCCTAAATTCCCTATTAAAGACGAGATGTGCGAGAACAAGATCCTTACCGGGAGGAAGTCCTCTTCCGCATTTTCTGGACAAAAAATAAAATCCAGCGAGAGCGGCAATTAGGAGGTAAATAGGAATCATTCTTCCCTGTTTGATTAGAGCGAAGATCGACGCTCTTTTATGTGTACTCTGCGTTGTAATAATCTCCGCGCGTCTGCGGCGTTGCACAACGCGTTATCGGTGTCAAGACATTGTGCAATGATGACCAAATTGAGAGACATAGATTGTTTTTTGTAGATTAGGGGTACAGCTAATTTTAGATTTTAAAATTTTAAAATCACTTGTTATTTTAATTTTATATTAATTTTTTAATCGTAAATAGAACTTTATCCTAAATACTTTTTTTATGCCAAACGTTGATATAATTTTTTTAAATTTTATTAAACTAAACCACAGCATCAAAGACGCAGCAGAGTTAATTTCAATTCCGAATTCGGAACATTCTGAATCAACAAAAAAAGTATTTTTGTGTTTGGGTTTACTTTTTGGTATTAATTGTTCCTAAATTCAACTTAACTGATAATAAAAAGTGTCATTCATGTCAGTCAGAAAAATTTTATTTGGTGAAATTTTTCAATAAAAATGAACAATTTTTATTTTTATTATTTGAGGTTCGCAAGTTGAATTTCGGTCAATTTTTGTTCGCGCATGGTTTCTTATCAGAAATAACTGATTTGTTATCACAAACATAAACATTGAGATGTTTTAGAATTTCCAAGTGCACCATTGGTTAAACTATAAATGAGAGAGAATTTTCCAATTCATCCTGTACTTGCGCATGTTTTACGCAAAATCGCAGAAGAAATTTTTTAACTTTATGTTCTGGTTTTTGCTGATTTTCCCTTTGTGCTTTAAAAAATGAAAATTCCTATATTTTAATAATCTGGTTTAGATTCTCTACGCAGCACTGTGCATAAAATTAGAAGAAATCTTATAAATTAATTTTTATTTTTAGAATAACTTTTTTCTGTAGGCTCAGCCGTATGTCCACTGATCCAGCACCGCTCTGGCTAGACTCTCTCCCAAATGAAAACGGCTTCTACGGAAATCTACGTTTTTCGTGACGGTAAGGTGTATTTAAAGCGAACGAATTTTTTTTTATAAATGTTTGTACAGGCTGGCAGCAGAAACCGTTTTTGTTACAGTTCAATGACAAGGATTTAAGCCATTAAGACATAAGAGGTCAACATTTCAACGAAAGGTCAACATTTTGTTTCACGAAATTAATCATCGCTGTTTTTTTTATACTGATCCTGCTACTTTTCTAAAACTGAATTGATTTATAACTTTAAAAACTGAGTGAATTTTATGATAATCGTTTATGAGCATTTTTTCTAAAAATTTTTGTTATTTTTTTAAAATTCATTATATTTCTAGTTATTCGCACTGATTAACAAAATTATTTCTATTTTTGCCGACAGCGGTCATCAACTCAAATTTGTAATCTTAACGCTTTCCATCTGCAATGTGATTTATTGCTCTAACAAACTGCTCTCAAACAGGCTTTGAAGAGATTTCTTCCGAGTTTAATAATTCAAAATCTTTAAAAAAAATTTGCTATATGTTTCTCCGGGCTTTAACAATCAGGTTTTGTTCTTATTTTTTTACCTAAATTTGAAATGTAAAATTTATAATAAAAATGGTAATACTCAAATTGTTGTTAGACTGTAATGGTAAAATGTAATGTTTTAAATCTAAAAGCGGATGGTCACTTGAATTGTTGTTTCTACGAGAATTTTCAGTCGCCAGACATTTTGGGGATTTGACACCGGAATCGGAAGATCTTTCAGTTCTAATTAATCAATTCGCTGTCTTGTCTCCACGCCGCTCGGTCGGCTCTTCGCCCGCTCTCCGTTTGCTGCAATCATGACCAATTTTTGTAACAATTTCGAGATCAAAACGAGATCATAATCATTTTTGTTCGAACAATACATACAAAATGACCGTGATGAAAGTCCTGCCTTCAAGATAGATTCCCATTCCAAAGAAATGTTGCAAACAAGCGAACGGGTGTGCCTAACGAAATGAACCAATTATGACATCACGGACGTTTTTCTGTTTTAATTTTTCCCCTCACACTAATGAGTATTCTGATGTCATTTCTGGGGATTTTAATTAACTCAAAAAATGAGCTGAACATAATGAGGTGTGCTCAGAGCAGTGATCTTCCAATTCAGGAAATACATGTTAATTTTGAAACGCAGATAGCATTTTTGGGACATGGACATGGAAAATAACCTTTTTTTGAAACAAAAATAAAATGATTTTTGGTAGAGGGAATAAAAAACCATTTTATATTTAAATAAAAATTGAAAGACTTATTTAAACTATCAAAAACTATTGGAATCAAATCAAACCACCATAATCACAAAATCAAATCAAATCATTGAAACACTTTTATGGAAAAAATTGCAAATGATTTTTAGAAGTGCAATGTGCAGTAGTGCAATGCACGCATACCGCGTAATTGATTAAACTTCTACAATTGATTAAACCTCTGCCATAATCATGTAAATTGTTATTTTTGCTGATCGCCACTGCTGTTTAATGCTTTTTGTTTTTTCTTTTTTTTTTTCGTGCTATTTTCGCGATAATAGTCAACACAATCAGTATCAGTTAGAAGTCAAAAAGTTGCTTTATTTTGTAATTTTTGCATATCAGTCACTCAAACAGAGTATTGGTACGACTTTAAAATTTAATCTGAAACGGAACATTTTATGAATGAATGATTTTTGTTTTCAGGTGTCGGAACATTCCAAATCAACAAAAAAACACCATTTTTGAGTTCGTCTTCGGGTTTACTTTTTGGTATCAGTTTTTCCTAAATTTAACTTCACTGTTAAGAAAATCGTCATGTCAGTCGGACAAAAAACCTTATTTTGGTGAAATTTTTGAATAAAAATAAACAATTTTTATTACTTGAGGTACGCTTGAGGTTGAATTTTGGTCAATTTTTGTTCGCGCATGGTCTTTAATCAGAAATAACTGATTTGTTTTCACAAACATAAACATTAAGATGTTTTAGAAATTGCCAAGTGCATCGGCATTGGCAAAGCTCAAACTGACAGTGTATTTTGGCCAGTTAATCCTGTGCTAAATGTTTTTGCGCAAAATCGCAGAAGAAACTTTTTTAATTGTTATTCTGACTTTTCTCATTTCCCTTTGTGCCAAAATTTTTTTTGCAGCTTTTTATGGCTTCAAAAAAAATGGATATTCATTTCTAGTTTAGCTTCCCTGCGTTGCCTATGAAATATGAATTGATTATTGATTTGAAATTGAATATGAATTGAACGGCAAACCACGGCAAGTTTTCAATAAAGGTAAAATATATCTTACAAGATTTTTGCTGCTGGAATTTTCGGACGTCCAGTGATTCAGCTCCGCTCTGGCCAGACTCGCTGACACGTGAAAACGGCTTGGTGAAGCCAAAAATGATCACCTTCAACGAACAATTTATTTCAAACAAAAGTATAATTTTTGGGGTCTTGAAATACCCACTTCAAACAAGAGTTTTTTTTTTAACAAATGCGGGTGACTATTCTAGTATTTCAAACCACGGCCATTAAATAGTGTTCCAAACAGGATGAGTGAAATTCGATTTGATTCGATATAGATTTTGAAGCAACGGCGGATTCATTTTCGACATTTTTTTGCTGGTTGGTACATAGGGGCGCAAATTTTGATTTTTCTAAATTTTTTTGCATATTTAAACTATCTAAACCTCTAGGCTTTTTAGATTGTAAATGCTGCATTTTAACCGCTAACCGTCATTTTTCGAACAAATAAAAGCTTAATTAACACGCACCACTGTTGGCTTTCAAAACTCTCCTTATTGCGTCATCCTCCCGCTTGTTTTTTGAACAAAGCACCACAGCGCAATGCTTGTTTACTAAAACTACGTCTTGGTTTTCGTCGACATTTTAGTAAAGCTTCAGTTGTCAGATGAGTGAGCTTATTTATGTTCAGAACAACAATAAATAGCAATTTGAAAGTAGCTTTGAATTTAATTTCATGGTTTCAATTTATATAGTTTAGTTTAGTGAAATTAGTTTCAGGTTTTTTTGGAAACGTGAAACAATTACATTCTTTAACATTTTCATCCGGTTCCATTCAGTATTTCAATGGAAGTGAGCCAAAAAAGATGTAGTCTTTAAGATAAGATCAACAAGAAAGTCCATTTTCGTAGGACCTACATTTTGTTTTAATCATTTCAACATTTAGTTCTGTCAAATTTCTATTTTTTAAGTTTTAAATTTAGTTTTTTTAAAATATTTATTTTAAAGTTGTGTTGTTTAAATTTACAAACAGTTTATAAACATTGGCAGATTTACAAATTCTAATTTTAAACCCACAGTTTGCTCTTTAAAATTTGGATTTGCGGATTTTTTTTTGTCACAGGAATGATTTCACAAACAATTGTCACCGCTACTTTCAGGTCATCTTCAAGCGAGAGAGGAAAACCTCCGATTTGTTCTTTTGAACCTTTTTTAATGACAAGTTGCATGAATGCCGAAAAGAAACAACTTGTCGTCACCCAGATGCAGTTTTAAAATAAACGTTGTTTTGCATATTATGTTTTTTAATGAATTGAACTGTTTCCTTAATGTGCAATTTGGTTTCTAAGCGTTGTCTTACAATCAGGACTATTTTCGGCCAAGAACACAAGGAAAATTGAAATCATTGCCATTAAACTAAATTCCTTTGAACATTTCTGAACGTTGAAATGCATTTCTTTAAAAGGGTGAAGGATCTTGGATATCTGTCAAATTCCAGTTTCAATCTCTAGACAATTTTTGGTGCACGGTTCGCAAAACCAATGTCACATTTTGTAATTGTAAAATTACTTTTTTTAAGAGCAGTGTTCAAAATTATCCATTCTCTTTTATTATGGTATTTGGAGAAAGAACCCAAATAATTCATCGTCTATCGCGAAATTCATCGTCAGGTTGTTCGTCCATCCTAAGCGCTAAGCACTAAGCGACATGAGAAAACACTGACACTGACAAGAAATAGAAAAACTAGCATCGGCGTACTCTTGTGAGTACGGTACGTCTCTACGTTCAAAAGTCCGAAATTGAAGCAGGATTTCACATCATCAGTCATCTCTGTTTTTACTCTCAGCTTTGTATTCTGAAACTAAACCAGGCTCTTAATCGAGTTTGCGGTATGTCAGAGTAATTTTTAAATTTAATTTAGTCAGTCACATTTTTGGTGCAGAGTTCGTAAAGCGAATGTCACGTTTTGATAACCTTGAAATTGCTATTTTAAAGAGCGGTTCAATAATTACTTTTATTAGAGTATTTGGAGAACGAACACAAATAATTGACGGAAGAGAACAAGATTTACATTTATGTTTGTCATCGTCTATCGCGAAATTCAGCGCCAGATTGTTCGTCCATCCTAAGCGCTAAGCACTAAGCGACATGAGAAAACACTGACACTGACAAGAAATAGAAAAACTAGCATCGGCGTACTCTTGTGAGTACGGTACGTCTCTACGTTCAAAAGTCCGAATTGTTCGTCCATCCTAGTTGTAGTACCAAAGCAACTTAGAGGCTTTAAAAAATTAAGCGTTTCTGCAAGTTTAATAGCTTTACTGAATTTTGCCGTTTTAAATTGCAAACGGCGCATGGCGCTCACCGCTATGCGCCTAATATGATTCACTACTGTTTGCTTTCAAAACTCTCCGTATTGTGTCATTCTGCCGCCTGATTTTTAAAAGAATCAAGGACAATGGTTGTTTAGAATTTACGTCTTGATTTTTTTCGACATTTTAGTGAAGCATCAGTAAAGTAGAAATAGAAAACATAGATTGAATGATTTTGATTTATTTTGACTCAGCTAAGTGCATACCACTGTCAACTCATCGTTTCATCCCGATTGTTTCAACGGTGGTGAACCTAAACTGATGCAAAATGATTCGATCGATCTAGAACCAAACGATTTTGTTAGAATTATGGCCAACCTTCCGCTCAATCAAATCTTTTTATTTAATTTTTTAAAATAAGTTTACAATCAGGCATGGGGTCGTTACGGCTTTGATGCTCGTTTCAATTCACAGCCGGCCTACAAACATGAGTAAATTTATATATTCCAATTATAGGGCATAACAAACAGTCTTCTCTATAAACCTGTAGATATCATTTTCCTGTCACCAAACGTAAACTACATTAAAAACAATGTCGCAAATTTTTTTGGCTATTTTTGGTTGCAGTTTTAGATTGCAATCGCTGCATTCTGATTTTTAAACACTTATTTCTGCACAAAATTAAAATTCTCCGTTGTTTGGTCATCCTGCCGCGTGTTTCTTAAACAAAGAATCAAAAACTATGTCCCATGATTGCACATTGTCCCGAGATTCAGATCATCGCCGAGTGAGGGAGGAATACCGTCAATTTGTTCTTTAAACCGCTGGTGACAACGATTTGCGTAAACACCGGCAAGAAACCTCTCAACTTTGTTGGAATTATCGTCACTCAAAGACGCGTGTTTAAAAATAAACTGTTCGCTGTGTTGTTTTCACCTGCACGCTTGAAGGCTGAAATGACAACTGTAAACGTGACAAATCACGGAATTTAGACGAGCAGGTGGTTGCAGATCGTGTGTAGGTAGCTCTCTCATACAGGGTTATTTTTTGATTTCACGCGTAGGTGCCCGAAGGGATTCATAAACTGCATCGAGAGCATTTATCGATAGATTTTACTTTGAATCAAAAAAAAAATTAGTTCATTAACATGTCAGAACGTCTGCTAATTCATCATTCGGATGGCAATAAGACAACTTATTTATTTTAGACTCAAGGCTCCTTTACAGAAACGAGACCTGATTTGAGGGGTACCGGATAGAATTATGGGGTGCCTGAATTAATTAAGAGGGACCGGAATGCAATGATTTTACAGAGCTTTTCTGTGTATTTTTGTGGATGTAAATGTACTTTCTTTTTTCTTTGTTATGTCAGACAATTAATCATGCGACTACAAGGTGCAAAACTTCACGATAGGGAAAAATTAAAAAAGGTTTCTATGATTTTAAATATGAAAAGTGAGTCGAAGTCAGTTGTTCTAAACAGCAAAATTTGGAATTTGAAAATGTGGTAAAATTTTCATTTTCAGTAGTTTTCATTGCTTTGCTGTTACTATCCAAGCGAAAGTGACAATTTTAAATAGAAATTAAATTTTTTTATCAATAAAAAGATTAATTGACCAAACTTTTTGGTCAATTGATCTTTTATCATGTAGTTATAGCTGAGGCTTCCAAGCATCTTTTTCTTTTTCCAAGATTACAAGCTCTCGCATAGGTTCATTTTTTAACTTCTCTGGTTGATCTCCGAATTGATCTACAGCGTTTGGTTGATGAATTTTTATTTAAATGGAGAAAAAATTTGTTAACGCTTATTAACATCTCAGAACGTCTGCCAACTGTTGTCATTCGGATGGCAATAAGACAATCTATTTGTTTTAGAAACAATACTTATATTTTTAAAAAAATTAAAAAAACATTTTTGCAGTGAGATGGTCCTAGCCCTTCGCTGTAAGCTCACTATGTCAAGTCAAGTTCCTCTTCAATCAATTTTTTAAATAACAACCTGACAAATAGTCTTCTTCAACGTAATAATTGAGGTGAAGAGTCTCTGGCAAACCGGTGGATTATCCTCTCTACTCTCAAGCCAGCTGAGCTCATAGAGTAATACAATAAATTGTACACTAGTTTTCATTGCATGCGAAAGTGACAATTTTAAATAGCATCTTAGACTCGAAATTAAATTTTTTTATCAATAAAAAGATCAATTGATCAATTTTATCATGTAGTTATAGCTGAGGCTCCAAGATTCATTTTAATTAATTTTTGTGAATAACACCCGAGGGTCAATCTTTTTTAAAGTAAAAATTTAAGTGAAGAGCCTGTGCCTCCGTCTCTATGAATTACAATCGTCTCCCAAGGAATTTGTAAGAAGCATTTTGTTAATTTTAACACAATAATTAAATATTGTCCATTTGATGATAATAGGAGAATTTATTTTTTAGACTCAAAATTAAAATTTTAACAAAGAAAAAAACTTTTTTTGTTATCATCTATCATCTAGTTATAGCTGACACTACCAAGTTCCTCTTTAATTAAATTTTTGATTACCACCGCTAAGGTCACTGTTTTCAAGGTTACAATTTAGGTGAAGTGAGCTTGAGGCTCCATGAGTTTTAATGTTTTTCAAAGGCATTTTGTTAATGTTTTGTTAATGTTTTAATCTAAATTTTATATAATTTAATTTTAAAAATTATTTGACACAATTATTAAATTGTGTCAATTGGATGGCAAAATGACAAATTAGACGAGCAGGTGGTTGCAGGCCGTGTGTAGGTAGCTCTCTGAAGCAGGCTCATTTTTTGATATCAGGATCCTGTCTCGAGTCCTAACTTCTAACTCTTCTCTCCATGCCTCTGTGATGATGAATTGTGTTCCCAATGGCAAAATGACAATTTATCGAATTAGTCCCGTCTATGAAAGCCAATGCGTTAGATTGAATTAAAAATATTGTTATCCTTTCCACCTTCAGGTCACTTGAACCCAAAAAGTAATAAATAATAATTCGACGTCAGTTGTGATTTCTTCGCTCTCACAAGCCAACGTCACAGTTTTAAATAGATCTTGAGAACGAATACAAAGAAAGAATGGATTTTTCGCACTTTTAGTTTATTTGTACTGCTTAAGGGTAGTCAAGCAACTTCTGCTCTCTTAGGTCATGGGATAGAGCGGCTTTTGAATTGTTGATTTGTGTTAGATTTAGCGGAAACTACGACTTTGAGGTGCTTTTGTTGTATTTCAATCGCTTCTCATTTCATTGTCCAGACGTTTCGGTCAACGCACTTTGCCGCAATACAAATCGGCGACTAATTGAAACCACAATTACCGCTTTCGATCTGCAGAATCGCGGAATCGTAGCGCCGAGTGAATGGATTGTTGCGTTCGAACAATTAATCCAATGTTCTCAGTTCAGATCCGCGTCAATTGCGTTAACCTTTGACTTTTCGATGTCGTGACCGTTGTGTTCGCTGTGTCGGGACGTGGTCGTACCGGCGTGAAATGTTGCAAACAAGCGAACGGGTGTGCCTAACGAAATGAACCAATTATGACATCACGGACGTTTTTTCTGTTTTAATTTTTCCCTCACACTAATGAGTATTCTGATGTCATTTCTGGGGATTTTAATTAACTCAAAAAATGAGCTAGACTCGCTGCCTATTACGCTTCAGGAAATCCACGTTTTTACGACTGGAATTATCTTTTTACGTAGAAGTATGATTTTTTCCTGAAAACATAATTATTTTTGATGACTGCCTTAAAATTGCAATAAAAATTTGAGTTTTTAAACTAATTATTCATTTTTTATTTGTCGCATTGGGCATCATTTCAAGTTCAAACAGATGCAGCCACGCACCAATAAACCCCTGCTGAAATATCTCGAATGGAATATTTTTGCAAAAAAAATTCGACGACTTTGGAATTATTGATCTTTGATTTTGGTACATTTTATGTTAATTTGGCTTTGATTAATAATTATCAGTCTGCTATTTCTTCTTTTTTTTCGGTTTTTATTTAGCACTTTAATCCAATTTTGGAGGAATTTTCAATATGTTGTCTATATCAGCTGCTCGTAGTATAATCGCTATAGTATATAATGTTTGTCGATGATGTCATATGGCAGCAAAGAGTTGGCTTTGTCAAGCTGGGCACCTTGAACCAATTAAATTTGAAACAAGCTCAACTTCCCACCTGGTCGAAAAGCGTTTTAAACTAGCCAGTCTTTAAGCTTCGTTAATAATGGCTTACCAGGCTTCTTCGAACGCTATAGGAA
The DNA here is from genome assembly GCA_007213375.1 of Steinernema feltiae. Taxonomy (NCBI): domain Eukaryota; kingdom Metazoa; phylum Nematoda; class Chromadorea; order Rhabditida; family Steinernematidae; genus Steinernema; species Steinernema feltiae. The sequence continues at coordinate 8,397 of MQUG01000481.1, read as the reverse complement.
TACAGCCAACATAACGTTTGATAGCGAATTCTGTGAAATTTAGTTTATTTGTTGTCACTTTCACGTAATGCTCGGAAACAAATTGTGAATGCGGAAGAAAGTGACGAGTGATGGATGAGTCAAGATCAGAATTGATAAAAGTTTCATCAGTTTCAACATGAATGTTTCAACAAGAGCAGCTTTCAAGCAAATGAACACGGACGGCGTTTTCAGTCGATCGCGATGAATTAACAAATTTTTCACAGTAACCTTTCACGGTTTATGAGTGGCGACACGTGACCCGACATGCCGCTGTGGCGACATACTTTCCTTGAACTTGTTTGTGTAAACCCTTAAAAGAGCAGATTTTCAAGCCAATGCACGGTGCTGATTTTCGCAATTGCACACTTTGTGCAATCCTTTTCACTGGTGCATCTCGAAGGCGTTTTTTTAAAAAAAAATTTTAAAAAATTAAATTTTCATTTTTGCTCATAGTAGTAATTTGCATTTCTCAAATGCTTAACTGGAAATTAGCTATAAACGGCCGTATATTTTTATAATTAAAAAAATACAATTTTGATTTAAAAATTTCATTATGCAGACTTTGGTGAACTTCACGTTGCGGTGTTTTCACTGGTTTTTTGCGGGTTCAGGCCACGTTAAAGAGCTTGAGACTTGAGATCCGGTATGGCATTTAATTTCTACAATTTTTTTTGCATATGGATGGAACATTCGTTCATTTGTTCAGTTTTTAATAAATTCCTGGATATAAGCGATGGCAGCCGTGCTTTTTCTATTTTTTATTTAAAAAAAGCAATTAATAATGATAAGTTCTTAGAGATTTTTTGATAATCTGGTTGATAACTCTAAAAAGACGTCCTCAATAACATTAGATTCATTTTTTGTCGATTCCACAACCCATTTCGCGATCAAGAGAATCCTCGCCATTTGTTGTTGATCATTTGTTATTCTCATTGCTTGCAAGTGCACCAATACATCTCTGTGTGATTCATTTGTCGGTGTTTTGATTTTTGCACTTGACCGGACGTTTAACTTCTTTTGAAAAGCATCTTTCAAGCACATAAACATCGATGGCGTTAAAGTCGCAAATTGCGAACATCGCGCATTGCTTGTTTTTTAAAGTTCTACACTAGATTTAATTGGCGCCTAAAAGACGTTATTTCAACGTTCAATTTTTGAAGTGTGGTTGGTATTTTTTTGCCAATTCGGAACAGCTTTTTGAATTTTTGATGCCTTTTTTCGCACAATACGCTTTTCAAAACTGCGCTGTGCATTCCTTCAACTGCAAACGAAATCTCGAGTTTTTCCACTTCTCTGAGCACCTCGTAAATGTCACTGAAATTGATGCAAACTTCGTTAACCTTTCAATTTCAACTTTTTTTGTCGTCTTTCGTTAAGAACGAAGCAACAAAAAATCGTAAATTCATTTTGCGCACTGGGAAAGTAGTCCAGCGAGACGGTGACGTAGATCGGCATCAGCTGGATGACGCATACTTGTTCACTAGACCCCAGAATTGTAGATGCTCAGCTGACTTCAGGTCATCAACGCGAAGAGAGCTGGAAGAGGGAGGAGAATCTTTGATCTGTTGTTCTAAACCGGTGGTGGTGGCGGCGGCAATCGCGTGAACGCCGTCACGAAACCTTAAAACTTTGCTTTCGAATTGGCGTCACTAAGATGCAGACTTAAAAATACATCGTTTGTATAGTTAGATTTCAATAATTTGCGCAAATTGAAAAAATTATTACTGTCTGGATGTTGAGAAACCACGTAATTGACACGATCGGCTGGTCGAAACAAAGTTGGACAAAATTTTTGCCTTTTTCTCCTTCATTATCCTTTATCTCCGTTGTTATAAAAGGATACTATCCTTATAATATCCTTTTAATACATTTGCCTAACATTTTGAATTTAGCATCTCATTAAATCATCTCTGGTAAAAAAATTGGCTTTTATTTTGAATTTTGAATTTTTGAATAACAACCAGCGCTCTACGGTCTCTGAAATTGTACGTTCAGTTTCACATAAGATTAGCTAAAAAAGTTATCGTAGTTGCGTTTGGAGAAACAGATTTTTTTTTTTGAGATTTTTTTCAACAATTTCCTTTCCAATTGCTTTGGTCAAGTCAGTAAGAAGTGAATTCAGTTTGAAAACATTTTTGATCAAACATTAATCAAACATTTTGAATTGACCGAATTCAACTTATTTTTAAGAACATTTTTAATTTAATAAACATGAATTCGGACATCCAACCAAAATGCTAGAAGGACATTTGAATTGTTAAAAAAGACAGTATTTGAGTGAGTTTATCGAACCATAAACAAACAAAGAAACAAAACTTTGAATTTTTTTGAATTCAATTTTTTTTTTTTTTGAAAATGCAACAAACAATGTTTATCTATGTTTATTTATTCGGTTTATTTCGGAAAGACTAACACCATTGGCGTAAAAAAGATAAATTTTTGAAATTAAACTTGATATCAAAGAATTTTAAAATTCTAAATTCTAAAAATTCTAAAAAAATGACTTTACGAGTTTCTTGTTTTGCGGTCAAATCGCTGTTTTGTTTGGTAAAGTGCAGTTTGGGGATAAGTTCTCTGACCCTTTCAAAAACTGAAAAGAAAACGAACAAAACAGCATTACTCGTTCTGCAAAAATCGCTGCAAAACTCCAAAGTCCAAGTCTTACATCAACTGAACTGAAAAAGAGCTTCAACCAGAGCGTAAACTCGTTTTTTCTGTTGTGTGCACAGTACAAACGCCAACGTTTCTTTGGAAATTGCGGTTTTGTCGCCCAAATCGTTTTTGTCCCATTTGCAAATTTGCATTCGCTTCGCTGTCGTTCGAGATTTAAATTTGAATCCTGGAAGTGGAGTTGGCAGGAACGGGAATCAGGTGGGCGGCGATCGCAATGAAAGATCAACTCTATAAACGAACACATTGCAGAGGCAGTCGTAACTCGATTGTACAGGGCATCGCATGAGTGGCGAGGTCAACGATTACGCGGCTAATTTCAATACACGCAACCGTCACTTGGACTTTACTAATTGAGTCAGCGCGCGGAGATTAGCGTGGTGCTGACGTAAACACCGAGAGCTAAGGCGTATATTGAGGGTTTGATTTTTCGAATACCTGAACTCAACAAAACGAATAGTTATGCGTATTTTCCCTCAACGAGTTTTTAATACGGTTAGTTTTTGGACGTGGAGATGGACGTGCAATTTCGTGCCGATTTGAAGAAATTTTTGAACTTGCCGACTCGGATATTTTTTGGTCTTCGGGTATTTCTAACTAGGAAAATTCCTCAAAATGAAAGTTCTTGTCTTAAACTTTGTTTTTACCTAAAATAAACCTAGGCTACAATACTGAGAAGCTTCACTGGCGTCTGAGTAACTTTTTTTTCAATTTAAACGTAATGGTTCTTGGATCAAATAATCTTGGTTTGACATGTTACTTCGTAATTAATTTTTGAATTTACAAAACGTATTACTTAAGTTCGATTTCAAACACCATTTTTCCGCTATTCTGATTGAATTCTCAATGGATCAGAATGTTTTTAAACGGCTTCGTTTAACAGCCGCCATTGATTATGAGATTCTTTCCAATTACGTGAATTTTGTCCGATTTATTTCAATCTCATTTTGGTTTTAAGCAGAAAAGTCAGTTGAACCGCAACCAAAAACTAAAAAATCTCTAGTTCTCTAGGTCTAAAACAGAATTGGAACAAAACACCTCTCCGACATCGACGTTTTCGACGTCAAAAACTACTGGAGACCTTACCGGCTTTTAAGAAACACAATTTTAAACCGTAGTTTAACCGTAATCATTGTAATATTTGAATGCAAATTTTTGTTGTTAGTTGTTTTTCGCCCAACTTGCCTGTTGAGGTAGAGGACATTCACCCTTCTGAATTCTAGGAATATTTACTCTTCTAGGATGTCTACTTGCCATGTCTTTCAGTTTACTGAAAATCAATTAATTTATGGCTAGTTTGATTTTTTTTTCTGGTTTTTTTTAAGATTTTTATTCGACAATTTTTATTGTTAATTTAATTCAATTTTTTATTGTCACATTAATAAATAGATGTCCGATATTCGTCTATTTGCTGAAAACCACAGAAACAAAATTTTTGCTAGTGCTGTCTCCGCTATTCCTATTTTTGTTCAACAATGAGAGAGCATCTAAACAGCAACCTGAAATTGTAATATGTCGTCATGGTCTTAGAACTAATTTTTAATGTTTCCAATGAAACTGTCAACAGCGCAATAGCGAAATACAATTTTTGAGCTGCGCTATAGCAATTCTCAAATGTCAACGACGGTGAGGTATTCCGCGTCAGAAGTTATCATCTCTTCTTGTGCGACGGTTGATACATTTTTCAACGACACTAAATTGGGTTCCTGGCGCGAAATTCCTTCGCTATCCACTCTGTTTCAAATTTTCGGATTGTTATGCTGAGGTTGAAACGATACAAAGGGAGAAAAGTGAAGATGAAATGCTGAAAGACGGCAATTGAAAAGTTCAGTTCTTTATTGCCACAACGACACAACTACGTCCTCTCATTTTCGTGATTTTATCCTCTCAGTTTCGTGGCCGCGCACTCACAGTACGACCAAATTCCACTAAACACAGCGATTAATTCAATTTCAAACTTTGTGACTGAAAATTCTATTTGACGTCGTGATTAAACTCGGTTTCTTTTAATTCAATTCCACTTGTCAGATGTCCGTCCTATTAGGGACGTGCATATTTCTGGAAATTTGCAAATAATTGAATTCGCGCGCACCGTCCGCGCATTTTTTAATTTTGCAAATTCTCGCTCGCGCTTCTCTTTGCGCTAATTATTCCAATTTTCACCTTTTACACGCTGTAATTTCTGCTTTTGCGCACCGCGCACGTCATCGCCGTTTGTTTTTCATCAACTCTTCACACTTCAAACTCGCGATTTTCTATTTTCGGACAGACTATTCTTTCAAACGCGAATTTCAAGGTTTCAGCTTGAGTCAGGGGCTTCCGTGCGTCTTCTACAATTGGTTTGTGCGGGCGGAGTCTCTGCGACGTCGGCGCCTTTTTTGTTTACAAGATCCCGCCCCCTGCGGGCGTGTACCCCCGGCTGGCCAGCCAACTCCGTTTGAGACCCTCGCGCACGCTTTGAAGTTGACGCGAACACTCATTACGTTTGCAGACTCGCCTCGAAGATGCTCCTCTCTGTCTATACTCACCTTCCTCACTGTAAGTTCCATTCCCTTCTGTTTACAACGTAAATGTCGCACATTCAGACGCTTCTCGTTGCGGTGGACGCGTTCATCGCCACATCGGCCGATTGCCTCAGGAGGGACGTTTTCGCACAGTACGGGTCGCGTTTTCTCCTCGCCAAAGACGCCGATCTCACCGACACGAGTCCTCTGTAAGTTGCAAGCCGCAGCGGCGCATACGGTAGCCGCCCTTGTTGATGCGCGATTTCGTAAGCCTTGGGACCAACGGACACGATGTTGATAAAATGAAGTTAAACGGAGTGTTTTAAGCCGATTTATCGCCGCGCGGCCGTTAACCACTGCTCACGGCGTCTATTTTAGGCGTCTCGATCTACCGGCCGAAACGCTGATGGACGGCGCGGAATCGGTGAATTGCGCGGGAAGTCGCTCGCGGCATCTGAACGCGAAATTCACCGCCACCTTCCAGCATCGTCTCGTGTGTCCGTTCAAAGTCGTCAAAGATTACAACGAAAATGTAGGTTTCGTCATTAATTACTGAGGAGGAGCTAATTAGATGATGCACTGGATGAGCGCGGCTGACGTTTACTAGTGATGTCATTTTTAATGAAGCAACAGAGAGAGAGAGCGTAGAATGCAGCGAGATTCTAATTTTATCTCAAGTTGCTCTTTCCAGCGTCTCCCGAGGATAATCGACCACGTGGTCTGTCTGTGCGATCGTCCGGCGACCCTCTCGCCCTACAGTAAGATCCGCTGTCATGCGCTCAACTACACGATGGCGGTGATGGTGAAGAAGCCCGGATCGGAGGACTACGTGCACGCCGAAGAGACCTTCCCACTCGCCTGTGTGTCCATCACACCTGTAAGCGCTCAAATCCACAAACTTCACACGTTCATACGGTATTTTAGGAGACCGAAAGACCGGAAGACGATGACTTTATGGTTCCGATCAAAGCGGCCGTTGAGTAGACGCGTCACACGCATAGATCTCCGTTCACACACACACTGCCACCCACCACCATTTGTTCGTCGCGGCAAGACCATTTTCCTAGTAGAATACGCGCGATAACAACAAGGAAGATCTGGACGATTCTCACTGCCCCCGATAGACACACAAACAAGGAAGAGATGATGTTTATGGTCTCCAAATGTGGATTTTCAGAGTATTTATCTAATAATTCGATTAAATTGTAATTTTATTGTTATGCGTGCATAAAAGAGGAGACGAACACGTCATGTAAGCTTTGGTCCAGTGAGAGGTAGACGCTATTTTTGAGGACAGATTTAACATGAGAATAATAGCCGTTGAACTTTTTTGAATTGAATTGTTTCTTAAATTAATTCGATTCCAAAAAGGTCTCACCACGTCCATAGTACCTCTAATCGCCGAAACCCACAAAATTCATACTATTTTCAGAGTATTTTGATTAAATTGTAATTTGATTGTTATGCGTGCATAGGAGAGGGAACGCACACGCATTTAAAAGGAGGCTATGGCCCAGTGAGAGGTAGACCACATTTTTGAGGACCGTTGGACCTAAATGAAACTTTGCTTGATTTTTTTGATTATTTAGTGATCGTTTTTAAATGAATTGGATTTCCAAAGAGATTTCACCACAGACCGGTCTGTCGAGGTGAAATTCATGCTATTTTCAGAGTATTTATGCAATATTTCGATTAAATTGTAATAGCGTTGTTATGCATGTTTAAAAGCGAACGGATATGTCACGTAAGCTTTGGTCAAACGGGGCGCAATCTCCGAAAGTGACTACAAATTAGAGCAGCAACGTTTAGCGGCGGTGCGGAGTGGAGAACTTCGATCTTTGAAGAATGCGGATCGTCGCATCGTTGCAACGCTGTTCTATTCTAGCATGCTTGTTTACAAGCTTAGCACAAAGTCGATGACCGCGGCTAAACCACGCCGATCCGTTGATCCTAAACTCTTACATGTGGTTCTTGAACGATTGTAATTAGGACGTGGAATTTGCAGACACGTTTTATGAATATGTATATGTAATCAGCTTTGGCAAAACCCTAGCGGTAGTCATAATCACGGCTTCATAGGGGATTCCCAACATTTTTTAAAAATTTTTGAATCTTCCATAAATCAGCCATGTTTTGGCTCACGCCGATCCTTGCAAGTGGAATTAGACGTGGAATTTCGCCCATTTTTCCAGTTATTTGTTTTTTGCATCTTCCCGGAATTCATCGGAATGGTAGCGCTCGTGCATTTTAAATCAAGTAAGATAAAAGATTGGAAGGATTTCATAAAGGAAATAATTGTGTCATTTTAAGGAAAGAATTTTAACTGATTTTTCTTAAGTTGTGGGCATTAGAATATACGAAATTTTTGGCTATCACGTTAAACTTACCGGAAACAGGAATTTTACTTAAATCATTTCAATTTTGATCGTGAATTCCTGCTTAAAGTTCCGCTTCAACAACTTCCAATGGTCCTAAGCTTCTCTGGATGTTTTCATAGTTTTTTCAGACAAACACGTTTTTCGCATAAACATTCGCGGATTACCACATCCGACAAGAGGATTCAACCCGCGCATAATCTCTTCCGAAGCTCGCTACAAGACGTTCAGATGGTGTGCGATGTTCTGATACGGAAATAGATAGCAGTGGGCATTAGCAATTGGAAATTTGATAATTCAGTCTTTGTGCAAATACATATCCATCATTGAAACACCCACCTTCGCCGGCCTCTCAGATACGTGTTTCCAACAAGATTATCTAGGCTAACGCGATTCCAGATTCACCCCGCATTCCTCATTGATTCATCTTAATTCAATCGTTCTGTACGGACTTGTAAATTAGATTAACACTTTGTCAACCAGAGGAAAAGGCGATGACTGTCTAGACATTTCTAAGAACTACTTTTTTCAGATTTGACGAATTTTAGAAAGAACTGTTTTTATGAGAGTGAGATTTCCTACTTTATTCTAATAATTTATATAACCGCTGTAAAAATAAAAGCAATTTTCTGATTTTTTTAAGTGGAATTTAATCTATTTTTTTAAATTTTTGTAATACGACCGACAATAATACAACACATTTTTTTTACTAGCTCCTTTGAGACGATTTAAGGATAGTGTACAACAATTATTCATCTTATCAAAATATATACATAATTGCATAAATAAAAATTCTTCTTTTTTTGCGCCGAACCCGCATTTTCCAG
>MQUG01000479.1:0-28082 GCA_007213375.1 Steinernema feltiae | reverse complement strand
TCCAAGACAAAGCTTGACAAATTAGAAATGACTTTAAAATAAAAATTCTACCTGTGTGTTAGAGCTGTTTTCAAAACGGAAGAACCCTATGCAAACTTGTCTGCGCAAAAAAATTACAGCTGAAAACTGTAGATTGTGTCAACGAAATGCATCACCAAAGAACATTTTTTGATAATTTTAAAAGTTAGATATTGCTATTGACTACGTTAGACGTTAGCTACCGCGAGCTGCACAAATAAAAAAACAAGATGAGTGATTTTTTTTATGAAAACGGTTAAATATAAAAAAAAATCGAAAAAAAATAAAAATCGATATGAATGCACTCTTCCCAATCTGTCCAATTTTTTCAAATTTTCCAAGTACATTTTAGAGCATTACGGTAATAGTACGGTAAGTGATCGGTTTGTAATGCGTATGGTCTGTGCAGACAAGGCAGGTCAAGCAAGCTGAATAGAGCTGGATGGGGTGTAAAAAATTGAATGAAATTAATTTATACTACTGCACACGTCGGTAAGCTTGTGGGAAGCAGAATAGGTGCTCAAAAATTGAATCTAAATTAATTGATATTTTAAAAGTGAAAAAAAAAGCAAAAATTAAAAACTCTTCGTTTCGGTGGGAATTCGGTGGAAATGATCTAGTGAAAAATGAAATATTGCTTTTTTATTTAAGCTGCTTTAGACGTGCTTAGCTTATTTCTGCTTTGTGTCCATCGCTTATTTGCAAAATAAACAATTATTACTACTTAAATTATGTTATTAATTAAATTATATTATCATTTGTGCTATTTATGTTCTTTGATGGATTGTTTTTAAAAAATTTAGGACATTACGAAGCAAAAATACTATTTTTAGTGATTATTTGGAATACCTATCCACCCTCACATTGTAATGCCGCATATTCTAACTTCCAACGGAGGCCTCCCTAAAGCGATGATGTATGTGTTAGTTCTAGCGAGCTCATTGATTTATAGCCACGATCGTGGTATCTAAAACGGTTCACCAGTCGGAAATACTAGATGTCTGCAGAAAAACCAATTATCAAATAGGTGATCGTGTACGGGTTGTCCGCTGGAAAAATCGATTTGAAAAAGGTTACACTCAAAATTTTTCGGATGAACTTTTCGAAATTGCATCTATTGTTCACAGGCAGCCGATTGTATATCGATTGCGCGACCTTAAAGGTGAAAATTTGTTAGGTGTTTTTTACGCACAAGAATTGGTTTTTGTCATAAATTAGTTGTCATGGACAGCGATTTGTCAACAGTGTCTACACAAAATACAATTTGTTTTGGAAAGTTTAAATTACATAAAAAGGATTTGCTATTTTTCTTTCAAATTCTGATGGTGTATATAATTGTGGTAACTTGCATTGTTAACCTTAGTATGACTGAAAATCCTGCTGGACAACAGTTGTGGATTGCTTTATTAGGAACTGCAATAGGATTCTTGCTACCATCACCCCAGCCAAATGTTTAAAAACGGTCATTTTGATGGTTTTTACCTAACATTACCGTCGAATACGTTGGCTTCAAATACCCCCTCTAATTTTATTACGTATTTGCCTGAAAAATTGGCTTTTAGTGATGACTGGGAAGTGGCGTTGTGTGAAATTATTTACACACAGTCTTGGGACAATTTGAGTGGCCAAGACGAGTTTATTGCTATTCGTTACCAGAACGACACCAAATTGTTCAAATTTAAAATTCCTTCAGGTCATTATTCAACGCATGAAGAGCTGTGTAGGGTGTTAAATGCAACCGTTTCAACTCACAGAGCACGACTGAAGCGCTCGGATCGTTCGGAACCTCTAGACGAAATTTATACACGAGAACCCCAGACACAGAGGAAGAATGGGGCGCAAAGGTTGATGCCTGGTCAGCTGCTCATCCTGACCAAGATTATCCCGAGTGGTGGACAATCGATAATCGTTATCCAAAAGTAGACACTACGAGTCTTCACGACAGTCAGCATTTTGGAAGACCAAGCATCAACATGCTAGAGGGTGGTAGAATTGTTGACAACAATACGGTTATTTTTGCTGAAAGTCCTGCTGTGGGTAACAGCCAAATTGTTGTAAATGGCGCTAGTGATTCTACAATTGCAAACTCTGAAAAGCCTTTTGTTGAATCTTCTATTGTTGAAAGCTCTCAGAACAGCGACGTTATAAAAAATAGTGATGCTACTACGGTTGCAAATGCACAAACTCCTCATACTGAAGACCCTATTGTGAAAAATTCGCAGAAGATCATCTCTGCTATCGACCCTATCGTCTCAAATTCTGAAAAGCCCTTTGTTGAGTCCTCTACTGTTGACAGCTCACAGGTAGTCGGCAAGACCGTCGATCCAGTCGTCACAAATTCTGAGCAACCTTTTGTTGAGTCTTCTACGGCTGACAGCTCACAAGTGATCGGCAAGACAGTCGACCCTATCGTCACAAATTCTGAAAAGCCTTTTGTTGAATCTCCTGTTGTCAACAGTTCACAGTCTGTTAGCAAGGCTATAGATCCGATCATCACCAATTCTGAAAAGCCCTTTGTTGAATCTTCTACTGTTGATAGCTCGCAGGTAGTTGGCAAGACAGTCGACCCTATCGTCACAAATTCTGAAAGACCTTTTGTTGAGCCTTCTACTGTTGAGAGCTCGCAGTCAGGGGTTGCTACAAACTCACGCAATCCTGAAGACGACCCTGTAGGTAGGAAATTATCTGCTCCCCAGGAACCGGTCGTACATAAAATGCACAATAACGGATTACGCTTTACTTTTGACAAAACCAGGCTGCGAATTTGTATTAATTTGGACAATTCACTAGTCAACACAGTTCAATTATCAAAAGGTTTAGCATACATGTTAGGTTTTAAAAAACGTAGTTTCACTGAAACGACTATAGCTACTAACGCTGTCGATTTTTTCAACGGTGTAAATAGCATCTATTGCTACAGTGATTTGGCAGATTTAAGTGTTGTAGGGAATATGCAGTCAAATCTGTTACGCATTGTGCCCGTACGAGGTAAAAAGGGTGAGGTTGTCTTCGAGTCTTTTCACAATCTACATTATGTCGGTACGCGACAAGTCGCCGCCGCCAACTCGCCGCCGACCAACTCGCCGCCGCCGATTCGCCGCCAGGCCAACTCGCCGCCGGTTAAGTCGCCGCCGGCTAACTCGCCGCCGCCAAGTCGCCGCGGAATTTTGATATCCCAGATTTACAATACAATTCTAAAGATGAAGTATTGCTCTGACAAGACTTTAGCGCAACGACTTTTTTTGCGTTAAAGTTGCGATGACAACCAAAATTTTCTTCTCTCAAGAACTCTCAAGAGTTCGTTCGTAGCAAAAACAAATTGTGAATTTTGTACTTGCTCCGCTTAACTAAAAATTAACTAGTCAACTCTGCGGTAGCCGTAAAATGTGATCATGTAACGCTTACAACTAGCTTAAGGAGCACTGAGCAAGTGAGGTCAGTCACAGAAATGAAGTCAAATGCAAAAACAAATTTTACTTTAAAAATTTCGCGCTAAAGTCATCTCGTCGTCCCAATGTGATAAGCGGATTATGTGATGAAAGAAAAAAAACATGAGAGAAAAAAACCCGAGAGAAAAAACCCGCCTGGTGGTTTTGCGCTCGCTCCGCTCGCGCAAAAATCACCAGGCAAACCCTGCGGCAGCTCCTAGGCCTAAGCCTATTGCAGTTACAGTACGTTAGCTTACAACGGAGCCAAAGATCTCCTTACGGAGCCCGCTAATCAAGTAAAATTCTGGCGGCGATTTGGCGGCGGCGAGTTGTCCTGGCGGCGACTTAACCGGCGGCGAGTTGTCCTGGCGGCGAGTCGGCGGCGGCGATTCGGCGGCGGCGAGTTGGCGGCGGCGAGTTGTCCTGTTCCGACATTATGTACCTATTCGTTCACGAAACCCTTCTAGTATAAGTGTTATGCTTTGTGATAGCGTTGGTCAGTGTTTAAAATTTCACTACGGTGACGTGTCGGTTGTATTACATTGTAGACGTAGTAAATAATGCATATTTTCTTTGATCCGTTAACAGAAGTTGACTGGGACACGTTTTTTGAAGTGCAGGTTGTGCAACACGGCACTGGTTCGTCAAAATCGATTATCCCGTATAGGGGAATTGCTTATCAGCGAGGTGCAGGTCTGGGTGATGTGTTCAAAGGCTTGTACAAGTTTATCATACCCCTATTGCGTAAAAGTGGTCAGATTGTAGGTCCCGAACTTGTGAAAACAAGTCAACGAATTGTGAAAGATGTGGCAAATGGTGTATCTGTCCGGGAAAGTCTGAAGAAACAGGCGCTTGAAGGTTTAACCAATGTCATTACTACAGCTACCACCCAAAAAGGTCTTGGCCGTCAAAAACGTGTCAGTTCTGCGAAAGATAGGTCTGCTATCAAGTCGTCAGCTAAAAAGCGTAAGCTTGTTAATCGAAAAGAAAAACCTTCCCTTCGTTTCATTTAAATGCAGCGGTTAATTGATAGTAAATCTACACCTGTTTCCTTATCTGAATTGGATTTATTTACTGTGCCAACTACCCAAGTTTCTATTAAAAATTCCCAATGGAAAAGAATCCATCTGAGTAATAGTTTAACCCCTACTTCGGGTGTCTTTCAGTTTCGTGTTTACCATGACAAATCTTACCTTCAACTCTCAAAAAATTATTTGTACATGAAATTTTGCATCAAGGATAGCCAAGGAAAAAAGATTTCCCCACCGACTGCGGGTGAAAACGACCGATTTGCAACTATTCAAGCTATTGGAAAAACTTTTTTCCAACATATTCGTATAAGCATTAATGGTATTTCTGTTGAAGACTGTTATTCTTATGCCTACAAATCCTTCCTTGAAACGGAATTGATGTTTGACACTGGGTCCAAGGATTGCAATTTACATGCTTCAGGCTACCGTTCATCTCAGGGAGCCTTGGACAGTGTACAGGACAAGGGATTCTTAGAACGTGTAAAGTTTTGCAAGGATAGCAATGATATTGAGACGATGACACCTCTTAATTTGAGTCTGTTTTCCCAAGACAGACTTTTGCTCAATTTTGTGGATTTGAATATTGAGTGCTTCCGCAATCCCGATAGCTTTTGCCTACTAAACTATGACAAGCCTGACTGCGATTATAGAATTGAGCTAGAAGATATGTATCTATGTGTCAGGGAAGTAGAAGTTATTGAGTCGGCTTCTCTTGCACTCGAGAAACTATTAAATCAGGGCCATATGGTGCGCTACCCTATGAAGACTGTATCTTTGCGCACTTTCCACATATCTGCAGGACGATATAGCAGCATGGATTCCATGATTTTTAGCGAAACACTGCCCCGTCGTGTAATCATTGGACTTGTCAACTCACCAGCTTTTCATGGAAATGTGGCAAAAGACCCCTTTAACTTTCAACATTTTAACGTGAAAAATGTTACTCTTGACTGTGCCGGACGAGTGATCCCTCTTTCAAAATCAGATCTCAACTTTAAATCGGGAAACTGTCTAGAAGCTTACATTGCAATGCAAGAAGTTTTGGGATTTGCTGGTCGCAACAAGAACAATGGAATCACTTTTGACATGTTCAAGAATGGATGGTCCCTGTTTTGTTTTGATGTTAGTCCTAACCCTCATGACGGTGCTTTTGATTTGATAAGTAGTGGCGTTACAAGCGTCAAAATTGATTTTTCAGAGCAAGTACCTACTGATGGTATTACTTGTGTAGTTTACGGTGAATTCCAGCAAATTTTGAGTCTTGATGCTCGAAGAACGCCAGTTACCGATAGTTCGGTCTAATGGATAGTAGTCAAATTGAATATTTGTTGAAAAAACGTTTTGTGACCCGTAATTGTTTTAAAGGTGTCTACCCGTGCGATAAAATCCCTTTTTTGCGTGATCATTGTTATTCCCTAGTCATCAATACAGATCCGACGTCACGTCCTGGTGAACATTGGGTTGCTGTTTTTGTCCGAGGTTCTACAGTATTTTACTTTGATTCTCTCTAGGAGTCTGGCCTGCTAAACCTGAAATTGATCGATTTCTAAAGAAATTCCGAGTTGTTCATTATAACACAACTAGTCATCAAAATTTTCTAACATCCACCTGTGGTGGTTTCGCAATATATTTTATCGATCAAATGTCAAGGGGCGTACCATTCAAGGCCATTCATGAGACATTTAAACGACTGACCCAGGACGATGTTTTTATTGTGCGGTATATGCTACGTGCCCATCGGTTCTACCTCGCGCTCTTTCCTTTGTAATTTATAATTATGTCTTCTTCTTCGTCTTCTTCAAGTTCCAATTTTGCAAATTTTTCGTGTCCTTTATGCCCCAACAAGACGTTTTACAGTAAATTCAATCTGTCAAGACATATGGCGAATCTACACAATGGAGAAGGTCCTGTAACACGTAAAAGAACTCGTGAATCGACTAAACATTCAACCGAAGATGCAGATTCATCAAATTCTTTTTCGTTTTCTGGTTCTACCCGCGTTGACACCGATCAAACGCCCACGGTATGTACAAGTCTTGTGTTCAGTGTTTAGTTCAAATGTTTAGACTTTGCGAGCTAAAAAACCTCAATCAATCACGAACAAGACCTCAAGTACTACCGCTACTGTGAAAGAAAGTCCTTCGAAACATATTTTAAGCATTCATGTTTATCAATGCGCAAACGGTTATAAATATACAACCGTGCAAACAATGTAATAAATTAACTTTCAAACGTTTTAAGTAGTGTCGGTCTTGTTATTTTTCTATGAATTGGTTTACTTTTGTACAAAATGATTCCAGTCGCCATGGCACAGATCAGGGCAATAATTGTCCAAATTGTGAATAGTAGAGCGTCCAAGCTTTCGCATGTAACTAAAATTTACTTTAAGCCATAAAGTTTGAAAAACCCTTACATTGACACTGCCGACCAAAGTGACCTATATCGCAGAGACAAAACTCGTCCATATTTTCAATTGTTTGAGGCATCTTTTTGTTGAAACTGGCGATTGTCTACTAATTCATCCATTTTTATCGCAAATATTGGTGGGCGTACCTTAAAACACCTTTAAATACTTGACAGCCTTG
Source organism: Steinernema feltiae (assembly GCA_007213375.1). NCBI lineage: Eukaryota > Metazoa > Nematoda > Chromadorea > Rhabditida > Steinernematidae > Steinernema > Steinernema feltiae. The sequence continues at coordinate 21,020 of MQUG01000479.1, read as the reverse complement.
GAAATTTGTAGATTGTCCTCAATATCACCTAAAGAATGTGGTTTGTTCAATTTCGCTAGAGTAAAATTTAAGTGTCTTGTTCAGGTCATCACTGGCTCAACAACTTTTAACCTTGTGCGGTATCCGCACTCTCACATCAATTGTTTGGCACAGTCCGTTTGTTTTGGCAATTCTTCAACGGGTGACATATGGACGCCGTTTTCGTGTAATGGGAGCGCGACGTAAGGCCTTCACATCTTTGGGATTTTCCTCAACAGTTGTTGGCCACTGTTTTGTAGGATCCGAAACGGTCCCTGATTTTTACTATCGGCGTTACGGTATTACCGTAAATCCTTACAATTACTGTGTCATTGAGTGTCGTGGAACTCGCTTGCTTTATCACCCTCTGGAAACATTGGAAATGTGGTTTGATGATGTTGAAATAACCCGCCAATAAAGCATTATTTGTTGTAGTTTGTAGTGTAGAATTTTCGTTATTTAACACAATTATGAAGGATCAGCAAACCGAGTTTTGGGACCACACACAAGTTTTGGGGCCAGCGGTGCATTTTGGGCACTGAACGTGTTTGTAACAATTGGGGTGATCATTGATTTTTGAAGGTCAGACACACGTAACAGGTTTTAATTTCTTGTATAAGAATATTTCGGTGATGGGGGCTGTATGAATTTTAGACCACACACGGTGATGGTAATTCACACGGTGATCATTGGTGTTTTCGAACACATGTGAATTTTATCATTGAGACCACACGCGGTGTTTTTTCGATGTGAATTTTATCAGTGAGACCACACGCGATGAACAGGGTGATCATTGATCTTTTCGAACACGGGGATTGTTGATGTTGGTAATTGGTTTTCTGAGAGTAGGAAAATTTCTTGTAATTAGAAATTTACCGTTCAGTGCATACGCTAATTTTCATATGTACTACTCATGTTGAATAAAAAATCATTAAATCAATCCAGTGTTATTGCAATATAAATAGGGCACCTAGTCACATACAGTTTTGGTCTTTCTGCTTTTTTATGGAATTATCACTATCATCTAAAAGACCAGACATTTTTTTTGCTTTTTCAGTTCTGTTCCAATTGAGGTTTAACCTAGAACCACATCGATTTTGCATGGGTTATAAATCATAACTAGAGCTCATTTTGCTAGAATTTTCTATTAATTTTCTATACCAATTTGTAGTTTAAACCTGAAAAGAGGATTTTTAGTATTTTTTTCAAGTTTACGTTTACATACAGTATTTATTATTTATTGCCATTATTTTGTATAAACAAAGTCTTCTGCCTTGCTTTAAAGGCCTTGAAGAGCGTTTAAATAAATCACAATTAAACACTGTTTAATTGAAGTCGTTTATTACAGAAGATTCTGTTTTTTAAAATTTAAATTGCTTTTCAATTACTTGAACGCTTTTTAACGTCTCTCTAACAGACAATTCTCAAAAAGGATGAATTTTTGCGACAAAGACAACGCAGCATTTAATTCATTCACCGTGTACTTTCTTTTTTTTAAAAACATTTTTTAACTAATCACTACATTATAACTTTTTTTCAAGTTTCAATTGCTTAAATGTTTTCAAAAATCAAAACGTCCATTTTTAACAATTTAAATTGATACAAATATCAAGAATTTTTGTTGATTATACCGATTTAATTGTAAAAATGCAATATGCTGGCAGCTGCATGTTTTATTTTAGAAAAATTAGAATTTTTTAATTAGAATTAGAAAAAGACAAAAAATTCTAAAATTAAATGTTTTTGTAAAATAATTTTTTTAAATCTTATTTTTTGATCTTCCAAAGTTCCAAATATATTGTATTTGAATACAGGGTAATAATTGTTATTTTTGCAAGGCGGACAAACAATACTGTATAATCTTAAAAGAATCAGCGCAAAGAATCAGTGCTCTGACGGACAAATTGTTTCAGAAACCGTCGTCGTTCGCTTTTCAAACAGATTTTCCGGTTACAGAACAAGAAGAATTCACATAATTACATTTGATTTGATTGATTTTGATTTAAAATCATTTTTTAAATTTGTGGTTTTCTTTATTAGTTTTTAAAAAAATTAAATTTGCAAAGATGCGAAAAGATTTTTGTTCGCTGCAATGTTAACCATTTAAACGTGTTAATTTCATAATCAGTTCAGTTCACTGAATGTAATATTTTCGCTGACGCCTGATTTTGGCGACATAGGCAAGGTAACCACAAAAACACAGTTCTTAAAAGTGTACAGTTTAAAGAAGAGCTTATAAATTCCGATCGAAGTTGAAATAATGACTGAGTCACAGATGTTTTCTTGCTAAAATTTGTGCCAAATTTTCGCGTTTCTCCGTCAATTTTTGAAGGTATAGAACTGTATTTCTCTTGTTTGTTACTTTGTTACTTGTTTTTTTAATGTTCGTTGCTCAGCTAATGCAGCCTTTGACTAATGGAGAAAATAGCAAAATAGAAAAAATGTTTATTTCTTAAATTTCAAGTTTCAATTTATTTCAATTTTCAAATTCGTTCAAATTACTGTGCTTTTTTGCGTTAAATATGTTTTCATTACAATATTTTTGCCAATCAATATTCATTCTTGTTTTCACTCGTGGTTTCCTGGCATTTTAATTGAAAACAACATAATTTTGGATAATTTTTGGTGATAAGTGTTTGCGTCTTTGCTCACGTGTTCGTTAGAAGCTTTGTTTTTCTCTGTTCATTCATATTCAAATCACGTTTCTTAAAAAAATATTCGATTTTTGTTATTAACTTACCCGCTTTAAACAAATTTGTTCGTCAAATCTTCGATTCATTTTTTCATTTTTGCACGTTAAAAATCTTGTCAATTTTTGTCAGGATTCTCTGCTCTCTACAGGTCCATTTGGGTATTATTTTCAATTTCTTTTCTGTGGTTTCTGTGAGATTTATTGTCGTAGATTGGATATCTAGTATGTTTTAATCACAAGTTTTTGCACTTCTTTTTTTCCGATATCGTTTTCGATCTTGTAGTAGTGGATCGACTGCTTAAAACAACTTTCTAGTTGTTCATTCAATTAATTCAGTGTTATTTTTTGGAAAATTGGAACCTTCTTGGATTTCAATCAACTTTGTACAAAATTTGAATTAAATTTGATAATTGCTTTGATTTAATTAATTTAATAAATGTTGAAATCGTTTGAACAAGATATTCGACTTTTTTTGTTTGTTTGTAGCCCAAATATTTTTTTCGGGGATTCGGAATATTCAGGGAATATCCAAAAAAAAAAGAATATCTACAAAGTAGCCGTTTTATTATTTTGTTATCTACATTTGATTTGATATTTTGATAAAAATTTGATTTGATATTTTGATAAAAAGAATATCTACAAAGTAGCCGTTTTATTATTTTTGCAGGTTTAAAATCGTTTTAGGAAATTCAAAAGACTAAATGAAACAAATTTTCAAAAATAAAATGGCCAATGTAAGTTTGGTTGAAACAGGCCAATTTAAGTTTGAGAAATATTCAGATGCTCTTGGCCAACTACCCCCAATTTAATTCAATTTTTGTGACGCTTCCGCTGAAATTTCCAATTGTTTTTTTTTATACATTATTGAACATCTCAACAGATGACAACTTAATGATTCTCGTTTCTTGTTTTGTTTCTTTCAGTTTTTTTGTTCTGATATTTTTTTCAAATTCAATAGGCGACTAAATGATAAAATGAACATAAATAACCGAAATGCACCCGAAATTCGTAATTAGGTGCGCTAGTTAACTTTTAATTTTTATTCAATTTTTGTAGAGCTGCATGCAGCTGATTCCGGTTCCCCTTTCTCTTTGACGTCGAAAGCGGGGCTTCTTGGTAACATTCCACGACACTCTGCTCGTTAAACGTTGACTCAACACCATTGAATTAACTGACCTGTCAGCGACAAGGAACATGCATAAATGGTGGAATTTTTGTGATTTTCTACTTCTCTCTTTCTAATGAAGAGTACATGCAGTTGGCCAAGATTTGATCGCCAAATATGCCACAATTCAAAAAACAAATGTAATTTTTAAGACCACTGTGATAGTTCTATTCTAGTAGGGATCATTTTATTTTTACAGCGCTTTTAACGTCATTAACGTATCCTTCCCTTTCGTCCCTTTCTTTCTTATTAATTCGTAATTCAGGTTTTTTAAAATTTTTGCGGGCTTCTCTGCGGAGTTCCTCCATCAAGTTATTTAAAAATTTAAAAATTATTATTTTTAATTTATTTTTTATTTTTTAATTTATTTTTACAGCGCAATTCGACATTCCACGTGCCCTTTTTAAACTTTTTAATTTTTCCCATTTTGCCAGGTTGCAATTTCACTTTTGAACTTGCAACCTTCAAATCGTCATTTGTGATTTTTGAATTTTTTGATTCAATTTTTGAAAAAAACAAAACACATCTAAACACTACAGTATGCTAGTACATCTAAAATCAAATGAGCTACGAAATGAGGTAGTCAAAATAGGAATTTTTGATAAACAGAGCTCTCTTCATTAATTGCTCATCATCAAACAACTCTTCACAGCAGCCGGCTCAATGTCAACGGACGACACGAAAAATGCAACAAAAAAAACGACAAATTTTGTAATTTTTTGCCTCTTTCTTGTCCTTCACTCTTCTTTCAATTAAAAGACGATGTGATGAGCGCGTAGGAATGAAAGATTTTTTTTTGACAAGTTGCCTGGTTTCTTCCTCTAAACAAGGAGACAGTGGGAGGCATAGTCAACAAAATTACTTTATTAATTGGTCGCCAGGTCGCCAAAAAGTAGAATTTTGGATTCCGAAAGAAATCAGCTCAAGAAATCTTTCAAAGAACGATTTAATTGGAGGTGCGACGTCCAGCCATACTCTGTGGGTCACCTTGTACACATTACAAAGTAACCGTTTTATTATTTTTGCAAGCGTGAACATAAACCCAACGCGTGTCGCCATTTTTGTCCTTCACTCTCCTTCCAATTAAACGACGATGTGATGAGCATGAAGGAACGACACAATTTTTTGAACCTGATTGTCTGGTTCCCTTCTCCAAATAAGGAAACTGTGTGAGGAACAGTCAACAAAATTACTTTATGCAGTTAATCAATAGCCACAAATCCCTTACTCTTCTTACTTGTCCCTTACTCTTCTTTCAATTAAAAGACGTAGGAATGCCAGATTTTTTTTTGACAAGTTGTCTGGTTCCTTCCTCTAAACAAGGAGACAGTGGGAGGCATAGTCAACAAAATTACTTTATTAATTGGAATTTTTGGAATTTTTGTTTATCAAACGTATAAATGAGGCACAAAGTTATCCATTTTTCTAATTTTTAAACACCCGATGTCTTCTTTGGTTACGATGCCGCTCTGCCTCTTCTCAACGTCCAATCTCTGGCAGAAAGACGCAAAATCGCTAGTTTGACTTTAGCGTATAAAATCTTTCATAATCAATATTCTTCCTGGCGAGATCTTCCCACATCCCAAAACGGTGTGAGGAATTACTTTATTATTTTAGAATTATTTTAGTCAACAAAATTACTTCATGCAGAGAATCAATAGCCACAAATCACAAAAAGTAGAATTTTGGATTCCGAAAGAAATCAGCTCAAGAAATCTTTCAAAGAACAATTTAATTGGACGTGCGGCCATACTCTGTGGGTCACCTTGTACACATTACAAAGTAACCGTTTTATTATTTTTGCAAACGTGAACATAAACCCAGCGCGTGTCGCCATTTTTGTCCTTCGCTCTCCGTCCAATGAAACGACGATGTGATGAGCATGAAGGAACGACACAATTTTTGAAGCTGGTTCTTCAAATAAGGAGACGGTGTGAGGAATAGCCAGCGAAATTACTTTATGCAGTTAATCAATGGCCACAAATCACAAAAAGTAGAATTTTGGATTCATTCGATAGAAACTAAAAATAAAATTTTTTGGTTCAATATAGTCCAATTCCATTCCATCTTTATCACATCTTTTGTGGTTCCCGTTCAAAAATGTAAAAAAAAAAACAAAAAATCAAAAAATCAAAAATGTTCCCGTTCAAAAAATCAAAAAAAAAAATCAAAACAAAACAAAAATTTTTTGAGTCCATCTGCAGAATTCGGCACAATTTTTTCCTGTTTTTTCTGCTTTTATTATTGTGATTTTTCTTTTTTCTTTTTCTAATAAAAAGGTAACAGTTTATGGAAACAGGACCACTTGGCGCCGCCGACTTGGTGCTTGACGCAGGACACCTTTACGCCAAGAATTCGGTACCTGGCTAACTTTTTTCTCCGATGTTGCGGTAAAAAGGCGCAACAATTTTATTTAAATGAACATGAAATCATTGAATGTATAACAAGTAAGGTGTATAGGACCCGAATTGTAGGAAAATAATTTGCGAAAAGCCACAAATAACAAAAAAAAATATTAAAAAAAAGTTTTCTTGTGATTTCCAAAAAAAATTAAATTAAGTTTTGTTGCATTTTATCTAAATCGGCGGAGTCGCCTTTTGTCATATCTTTTGTGTTTTTTCCGGTTCAAATAGGTCTAATTTTTCCGAGTCCATCTTCAGCGCACGTCTTTGGCATTGCAATTTCACATTTGCCTTTTAATCATTTTTAAAAGCTGCGCTGCTCTTACCTGCGCCACCTGCGCTTAGCCAACTTCATTCATCGTGCAAAATAACAGAAATTGCCGAAAAATTGAATTTACAAATATGACCGTAGTCTGTTATTTTTAGCTCAAGTTTAGAAGTTTAGAAATTTATTTTTATTTTAAATATTTTTGATTTTAATCATTTAATTTAATAAAACGGCCAACTTTATCTCGGATATTGCTGAAGAGCTTTTCATTAAATTTAATATCAATTTTTGGTCAGGTGGTCAGGTTCTTTCTTTTTCAAATTTTTTTTTCTGTCACATTTGTAATTTTACATTTGCTTTCTAATTTTTGGAGGTGTTACAACGACCCTTGGTAATTGCCAAAAATTGCCAAAAAATTGAATTTGAAGAGTTGTTTTTTAAAGCTTAATTTAGGTAATACAGGCATTTATTTATCTTACAAGCTGTTTGTTAGCTGTTTTGATTCGTGAACAAAAATTTGAAACATAAATAATGTTGGAACAATTTTCATTAATCATAATTTTAAAATTCTATTTCAATTTTTGATTGTTTGCTCCGTCCGCAGAACGTTAATTTTTTTGAAGAAGCTTAATTTTTCCACAAATTATTTCGTCATCGCTTGTAGTCACTGAGTGTTGCTGTTTCGGACAGTTTCAGCCGTTCGTTTTATGAGCGCATTTTTGAACTTGTCAACTCTGTCAGAGCAAGCTTATTTCGTTCTTTTGTTTGCAATTTGCAATTGAAATGTCAAAAACACAAAATCAGATAATATATTTGGTTTCTTCGTCGACATTACCGAAACTCGCCGAAACCTTAATCCTTTAAAAAAAGGCCTCATTTTATCTGAAAAATTCTATTTTTGCGTCTCCACAACCACCTAATTTATTGCGATTAATTTATGCAATTAACGTTTTAACGCAGGCATTTTTCGCCAACAAAAAATTTAATTACCCATCTTTTAAGATGTCATAGTTTAACTGTAGTTTAACTAAACTTTGTCGATCTCAAACGATGAGCTTAATTGCCCATGCAAATCAAACTTGAATACAGTAATAGTAACCTTTTGGAGATTTTTGTCGGCCAATTATTACAATATCTAATTAAACAGTTGTTGCTCCTGACAGTCGCAAAAATGCATTAGATAAATAATGTGCTGAAATATCTTATCAATAAATTGCTTTTTTTGTTTTTTCTTTTGTGTTACAATTTAATAAATTTTTTAGCACGAGTCTAGGTCTAGCAACTGTCTTGGTAATCTCACACCGCCATTCAAACATTGCGCAAACACATATTCGCATATTTGTTTGTTTTATTTGAATATATTTTTGTACACATATTTGAAATATTCGCAAAAATGGCAAAATTCATTGACAATTGTCTGCAACCCGTGGTGAGCCAAAATAAGTTTTCATTCAGTAATTTTTGTAGTTTATTTCGTGATTTTTTTTGATTCCGTGTCGACCGGTGTCAAGAGGCGTTCAGCCGCTACATTTTAATCGTTATCGTAATCTTGGCAATGCCAATTTCTAGGCAGTAATAAACGTTTTTGAATTTTCCAAAAAAGATTCATTCTTAAAATTAATTCATTTTTTAAAAATAATTTTTTTTTAATTTTTGAACGGGTGCTGTCATAGCTTAAACTTCCATTTTTTCAATAAATCACTGAAATAAGTTCAAAGTGCTTTTTTGCATTTCGCCCAAATTCTCTCCTCTACAAAAACTCAGAACCTGCAATTTAATAATTCAATTTCATCTAAAACATTCTACACTGATATAAGATTGAACAAAATCTTAATCCAAAAATTGAATCAGATTTTTTAGCTCTCTTTTCTTTTTAAGCCGCACTTATCTAAGTCTTGATCTAATTCTGAACAGGTGCTCGAATTGCAGATCCAAAAACTGAGGAATACACAACGAACAACATTCCTTTTTTGTATTTTTTTCTTTTATATTTCCTGTTTTGTTCGGATATTTCCTATTGTTTTTTGTTGAGAGTACTATACACAATCAAGAAGTAAAAACATACAATTCATTTTCTGCACAATTTATTTTGATTTTTGAAGAAGTGCCTTTTTCACAATATCACAATTAGTCTGTGAGTGACCTTTTTGTACAGAACACGTCGGGGATTGTGTAGACCAAATTGAGGCTAAGATAAATTAAATTTTGGGAGATGATTGTGCAAGTTCAAACAAAAAGAAAAATGACATTTTTTTGGCTTTTTCGAGTGGTTTTTAAGTGGATAACGTCTCCTAAATTGGATAACGTTAATTTATGGCCACTCTCACACTAGTACAACACTGCGTGGTCGTTGGTTGCAGACAGTAAGTCTGTAAAATTAAATAAAAAATAATTTTAATTTTTGCGTAGCGACGATTTGTACCGTTGCTTTGCTATGCTTGCTATGAACTTTAGTCTTTTGAATTTTTCAAAGTTCGATAATTCACTATTAATAATGGTACTCACTACTCATCATCGTAATTCACTTTATATCTAAAACCTACAAACTTTTTTCTGCAATTTTTGCATTCGAATCTAAGATGCGCTGTAGAAATACTCGTTTCTTTAACCAATTCACACAAAAATTCTCGAGAAAACAAGAATTATACGGTTTTTTGATCAAATCATTGCTTAATTGATTAATAAAGTTGTCAAAATTGCCGTTTTTTTAGACCAAATTCTCTCATTGTTTCCTAGTACGAACAGAGTTCAAATTCAAATTCAAAATAGAACAGAACAATTCACATTTAAAACAAAAAAATTTAGTTTTAAGGGGCCAATTTTAATAATTCAACTGGACAAAAATACATTTTTAGACGTCTCCATTGCTGAAACTTTTGTTTTTAAATAAAATCTGCCACAACTCTGGATTGAATTGCACAAATGTTGCTGATACTTTGGATTTTTTATTTTTGATAATAGTTTTCAACAAAAATATCTAAAAAATAGTTTCGAATTTTTTGTGAGTTCGTGCAGCTCTACGGCCTTCAATTTGTTAGTGAATAAAGTGAACAATGTGAATATCATTTGAATCGCATCCTTCGGTCTTTTCGGATTTTTTATTTTTGATTGCTGCATTAAAAGCACTATAGAGCCCTTCAGAGTTAGTGTAGAGAGTGTATAGATGAGTGAATTATTGTACCAAAAATCCTATCCATGAATTTGCTCTACGGACAATTAGTTTCTGAAATCGTCGTGTGCAATATTGACCATGAATAGAATTTTTTGTTTGTCATCAAGGAGCTGCAGCTTTAAGGAGATGTTCAAAACTCTGGCATATGGCTTAAATTACACACTACAACTATCTTATCATAGCATTATTAAATCACGAAACACAAATATTTATGTCGGGTGGTGGTTTTGCCTCGGTGCAAGTGGAATAAACTGTTTTAACGGTGATTTTTAAATTATCGAGTCGTTTTTCCCGTGTCAAGAAATTCACGTTTTTCCAAAGTTTATTTAATTTCTTTACCGTTGAGGCTGGCTCACCAAAGATCCGTAACGCGTCTCTGGTATTCAAATAAATGCCTTGTTTTGCATAGATGTTTTGGGCTAAGTTTGAATAAATCGAAAAGATAGGTCAAGTAGCGTATTTTTTTGCGAATTCGGCATCAGTGCAGCTACGTTTTATAAATTTGAAATTTGTCAGTCATTCCAGAGCAGAAAAGTTTAAATAATTTTTTTGTATTTTTTCTCGAGTTTTTCTTTCATTAAAGACTTTATTTTGGCGCTTTTTTGGGGTTTAGGGTCGAAATCAATTGAATTTTTGAATATAAAAAGCTTGTTTATAAAAGATGTCACAACTTCTAAACGACATCACTTAATTTAAGTGATTTGAATCGATCGCCGTGGAAGTGTTTGCGGTAAACAATTAGTTCATAGTTCATAGGCTTAGCTTGATAATCGTTTCTAAATTCATTTCCCACCGCAATTTATTAAATTTAGACTTACAAACAATATCGCACCGTGATGACAATATAGCGGATTAAAAGATTAGATTAAAACTTAATTAGCGCGTAAAATTAGATATAATTTTTGAATAAGGGTTTCCCGTTCTTTTTTTTTTACATTTCAAAAAATCTTTTTTTAGTCATTGTAGGATTTTTAAGCAAAGTGTTCCAGTTACATCCAGTGATCACTGATCAAAGAGGCCGTTTAAACACATTCATTTTCCAACAACAAAAATAGCGGGAAATACAATTAAATAAAGCGTTATTAATTCAAATAAGAAATATTCGGGTGGCTCATGGTCATGCCGCAATAAAGTGTTTTTAAGAGATTTTACAATTTTACAAAAGTCGTTTACAAATGTTTCTGTTTATAAATTAAAAGAAAATCACGTTTTTTTTCAAAAATTTTTCAGAAATAGGTTTATCGACCAAAAAACGAGATTTAGGGGTCCTAAGACACTTCGGTAACAGACACTTCGGTAACAGACACTTCGGTAACAGACACTTCGGTAACAGACACTTCGGTAACAGACACTTCGGTAACAGGATTCTACGGAGACAAATCCCTCCGATGACTCACTACCGGATTCTGAGTTTGGACACTTCGGTAACAGACACTTCGGTAACTGACACTTCGGTAACAGACACTTCGGTAACAGACATTTCGGTAACAGACATTTCGGTAACAGACACTTCGGTAACATGATTCTAAGGAGACAAAATCCAAAGACAGAAAGACAAAAACACTTCTTAAGCGAAAGTCTTTAGCGCAACGACATTCTCGCCGTAAACGCGCAGTGAAAACTGGAGACTGTTATGCCTAAGTAAGTCTTATCTATTTGTCACAAACAGAACTATTTTATTTAGCAACACAAACACTTAAAAAATCAACAATTAACAAAAACATTAAGAACAAAAAACTCAGAATTTTTTGCACAGATACCCTATGTAGACAATGATGGGGAGAAGCAGTCCGAAGCCGATGAGCGCGAAGTATGTCTTGAAGTAGCGGATGAAGAAGGTTGTTTCGTTGAGAAAATCCCAATCCTTCGGTTCGATGGTCTCCAGCTCGATCATGAGCCCCTTCGTCCTTCCGAATGACGAAAAATTTCGCCGCGATGTAATGTATGTCTGCCACACGTCCGGTACATCGATTTGTGCGATCTAAAAAAAAGTTTAAATGTAATCTTAGATACGACAAACCCGGGCTGGCGTGAGGCGCAACGCCTTCGAACCCGTCATTCCACGGATGGAATGCTGGCCAACCTTAAGGAAGGCTCCGATGGGTATGTCAACTCGTCCTATGAATGGTTCTGTTGGGAATTCCGCGGTAAGAACAACAGTGTTGTTTTTGATGATCGAATAATCGCGTACTCTAGTTGCCACGTATAAGTCTTCATGTCTTCTCAAAAATTTGACAAAATCAGCTGGGGCAGGTTCGACCTCAATCGTGCAGTCGCCTCTGCTGAAGAGATGGCACTTTGACTCAATGATGGCTTCTTTTTGGCACAGGAGGCCAGACCCTTTCTACAGTAAAACAGGTTAAGTGCAAACTGGATAAAGATAAAACCTACTGTTGCGCAAAGCGTTAGATTCACCATGTGAGGGTTGCTTGATTGTTCATGAACAAAAATAAATTGACTTTCCAAGGAGTGCGTGATGTAAAGTGAGTTGTCCTTTTCAAAGGCGCCAATGGCCTCGACTCTGTATATTGCTCCAACTTCTGACGAAAGAACTGGCAAACATACTTCCAAATGTACCTTCAAACCGGAACAGCGCACTGGTCTAGCGTCCGCGATGTTAATGAGCATCATCGGGTCGTTCATATATATAGGCCCTAATGGTATGCCTCCGAATATCTAAAAAAAACAATAGTTGGTTACTGTCTGTATCCTTTGCGTACCTCCAAAACTTCATGTGCTTCAGTAAACAGTGGGAGTCGATGTTCTTCGAAAAGGTTATGCAAACCAATTCTAATACGCTCCATCACTAGTGCAGCCTGGCCCATAACGTCTGTTTCGATTTCATTGCGATTAACAGCCAACATCAATCCCTCGATGGCAATTCCCAATTCCTTGTAGGAATTAATCCAATCTCTTGTGGTAAGGCCTTCGCGGTCGAGTCTCTGAATCGCTCTTTTCAGCTTATCCAATTCTTCGCTCATTTTGTAGTCAGTGTAGACGCGATAAATTGTAGAAATAACGCTTGCTGCACCGGACACAAACCGCTTAATTCGTTCCTTGCCTTCCACGTCTGAAAACACTAACAGTTGCATGGAATATACATATAATTTTCACTCACAGATGCTTCGACAGTTGGCCTCCAATAAGTCCTGTGCCATGCGCTTGTACAGATCCGTGTTGTTCCTGATCATTGAGGTCAAATGTGTTTGCGATTTGTTGACATAGAGAGTTTCAAGTCGTATCAGTGGGCCGATGATCTCTTCCTCGATGTCGTACATCGTTCTTGCACAGATCGGCTCCGCTTTCTCTGATATGCTTAAAACTACACATAGACAAGGTTTTTAAAGAATAAACCCACATAGCCTTTGAAACAAACTCCCCTGTCAATCCGTGAAGTAGCAATTGATCTTGGAAGTGGTCAGCGAGGGATACGATGCCAATAAAGGTAGCCACATGCAATATTACAATATTGCAATATTACATTAAACTGATTTAAAGGATTTTTGAAGCTTTGTCCTTTGAACATTTGTCAATTTAGTTCATCACCGCAACATAACAGAAATTGTTTAAAATTTAAAGTTACGTTTAATCTGTTATTGTACTCAACGCGTCGGGAATTGTGTATACCAACGACGGGTTAAGAAAAATTCAATTTTGGGTGGTGATTTCGAATGTCCATACAAAAAGAAAAATGACAATTTTTTGGCTTTCAACTGGATAACATCTCTTTAATTGGATAACGTTAATTTATGGCCAGTCTTACTCTAGTACAACACTGCGTGGTCGTTGGTTGCAGACCGTAAGTCAGTAAATTTAAATAAAAAATAATTTAAATTTTTGCCTGCCGACGTTTGACCAAATTATCGAAATAAGGTCTCAAATTTTTAATTTCTTCTAAAATGTCTGCATTTTTAATTAAATAATTGATGTGTGTATACCAAATAAATGCGTTAAACAGTTTCTTGCAGTTCCAATCAACGAATCGAGAACAAACGCTTTTCTTATTTTTGAAGTTGCTCGCTTTCGCTTGGAACCACCATGAAGTTGGTATGCTTTTCCTTCTGGTGCATGCCGCTAATGCAGCTAATAATGCAACTCAAACTGTGCCTCTGACAGCAAATTTATTTAAAAAAAAAACAACGTATTTTTGATTTTACAACGAATGTTCCTCTCCGCTTTATTCTCACATATTTCATTGAATTATGAAAATAAACGAATTTTTTCATATATGCACACGTCAGTCACAATGTCCGAAAACTTGGCATTGATTTGATGTAACAGAATGAAATTTACGTTAAATTTACTACGAGCGTAGATGAGAAATTGAGGCTAGTTTTTTTACGTTCTCACAAACAAAAAATGACACCGTGCTTCTTGATATTAGTAGTTTTCAAATGGGTCGGTCTATTTTATTTTATCGTAAATGATTCAAATTCAGTGATTATTTGAATTAGAAAAAAATTAAATAATTATTTTAAAATTAAAGATTAATTTTTGGATTGCACGGTTCCAACCCAGCCGCGAAAGTGGAGATACAGAAAACTGATTTTTTGCCAACTTCTTCCAGCCGACTTCTTCCAACGGCGTGTTGTTCAATCTTTTTTTTTAACCAAACAAAATCGTTAAACAATTCAATCCAAATTAATTTAAATTAGTAGCAATGGGTGTCAATTTTTGCACGATGACATGTAGCAAAAACAAACCAGTTGAAGTTAGTTTCGATAAAAACCGCTTAAGCTTTTAAATTTCGCTTTTCTTTTAGCATTGACATTTTTTATTATAACACTTTTTTGCAGTCCTCAGCCATTACTTAATTGCAGCGACCGATTCATTTACTTTTATTTTAATTTTAATAATTCAACTGGACGAAAATACATTTTTAGACGTCTCCATTTCCTGAAACATTTGTTTTTAAATAAAATCTGCCACAACTCTGGCTTGAATTGCACAAATGTTGCTGATACTTTGCATTTTTTATTTTTGACATAGGTCATATCAATAGGTCAATAAACCCTGTTTTCAACAAAAATATCTAAAAAATAGTTTCGATTTTTTGTGAGTTGGTCCAGTTCTACGTAAATACCATATCAAAGTTCTTAATTTGTATACACACTATTTCTTTTCACGAGTTGGCCATGCACGACTTTATTTTTGCACTGAACGATTGCCAGGCGGCCTTCAATTTGTTACATTCATTTTTTTCACAGAATATTTGGTTTTAAAGCAAATTAAATTAAATTTAACTTTAAATTAAACAGACAAAATTTACCTCAAATTCTACATTGTTTTAGTTTAAAAAAAATAGATTTTTTTTGTTTATCATCAGCTGCAGCTTTAAGGAGCTGGTCAAAACTCTGGCGTTTAGCTTAAATTACACACTTCAACTATCTTATCATAGCATTATTAAATCATAAAACACAAATATTTATGTCGGTTGGTGGTTTTGGTGGAACTGTTCTAACGGTGATTTTAAAATTTTTGAGTCGTTTCTCCCGTGTCAAGAAATTCAAGTTTTTCCAAAGTTCATTAAATTTTTTTACCGTTGAGGGTGCCTCACCAAAGATCCGTAACGCCTCTGTTTGCATAGATGTTTCGGGCAAAAAGAATAAATTTGTAATAAATCGAAATGATTGGTCAAGTAGCGTATTTTTTGCGAATTCGGCATCAGTGCAGCTACGTTTTAAAAAATTGAAATTTATTCAGTCATTCCAAAACAGAAGAGTTGAAATAAATTTTTTGTATTTTTTCTCAAGTTTTTCTTTCATTAAAGACTTTATTTGGGGCTTTTTTGGGATTTATGGTCAAAATCAATTGAATTTTTGAATGTAAAAAGCTTGTTTCATAAAAGATGTCACAACTTTTAAACGACATCACTTAATTTAAGTCATTTAAATCGATCGCCGTGGGTAATTTTAGATTTTACAAAACAATATCGCACCGTGAAGGCAATATAGCGGATTCAAAGATTAGATTAAATCTTAATTAGCGCTTAAAATTAGATACAATTTTTGAATTTGAATTTCCCGTTCTTTTTTACATTAAAAAAATTGTTTTTTTCAGTCGTTGTATGATTTTTAAGCAAAGTGTTCCAGTTACAGCCAGTGATCAAAGAGGACGTTTTAAACACATTTTTAAAAACAAATTCTCCAACAACAAAAATAGCGGGAAATACAATTAAATAAAGCGTGGCTCACTGGTCATGCCGCAATAAACTGTTTTTAAGAGATTTTACAAAAGTCGTTTACAAATGTTTCTGCTTATAAACTAAAAGAAAATTACGTTTTTTTCAAAAAATTTTCAGAAATAGGTTTATCGACCAAAAAACGAGATTTAGGACATCTGAGAAGGCCAGATTTTCAATTTTCTTTGAAAGATTTTTGCGATGACGATGTTGTCAGTGAGTTCATTCCAAAGTAGAATGAATGCGCGGGAAAAGAATTTGAGATAGCAAAATGTCAATAATTAAATTTTTGACCAGCAGTGCGTCATTATGGCCAGTCAGAAATTTAGATTTTTGAGTTTAGAGAATCTCTTTTTTTGATAATACAAGTAGACGCAAAAGTAGACATTTGATTTTCTCTAAAAATTATATCAAAACATGTCTATTGAGCGATTTATTCCCGTTTTATTGTTCTCATTTTTTTCAAAGAAACTTTGCAGTAAACGTGATTTGTACAGGGAGCAACATCATTGGAAATGAGCATTGAAATGAAAAGCGCATTAGTTTTTTATTTTTTAAAAGCATAATTAAATCATAGCAAATTTTAATTTAACAATTAATGACCCGATCTAATTAAGCAAACTTTAAAATAAATCTACGAAACGTAAATGGGGAGAAATTCTTTTTTCAGTCGCTGTGTCCTAGTATTTTAAGAAAAATGCAGAAAATTTCTTTGTCCTGTTTATTTAGGCAAAAATCTGTTTCTTTAACTTGGTTTTTTGGTTCTTCTTTCTTACTAAAATAAATATTTTGGTTTCTTTAAATGCGGAGGCCTTAAACTGTTTCTGATCAGAACAGTCCTTGCCACAACAATTTTGCTTACGATTGCCGTAATTTGTCGGTTTTCACGTGTTTTTACCATAAAAGGCGAGCACTAGGACATCTGTCAACGCAAATTAAAATCTAGAAATAGGTTTATTGACTAAACGTTCATTCGATTTTTGGAAGAAGTGTTGCAAACCTGTGATCAGTGATCAATGTGGCCTTATAAACACATATACCGCTCGTCGAATTTTAAAACAACGGCCGGACTTTTCGTATCTTTGAATTTGGATTTTTTGTTAGGTTTTTTCAGGTTTATCCGGGGTTTAAAGAAAGAAAAGAAAATATACCATTTTTGGCGGCCCGAGTTAGCATCATCTTGGTTGACGTGTTCGTTAGGAGCTTTATTTTCCAATTTCCTCTGTTCAATCATTCAAATAACATTCAGAAATGCTGTTTCTTGACAAAACTTTTGAAAGAGTTCAGTGCTTTATTTTTTTATTCGAATTTTGGAGGAATTACTGTGCGTCCAGTAATCAGTCATCAAAGGGACCGTTTTAAACACATACGTTCGTTGAATCTTTAAACAGCTGACGGACTTTTCGTATTTTTACCAAATAAACAGACAAAATTATGTTATTCGATTTTTGAAAGTGCAAAGCAGGTTCCAATCGGCGGCGCCCAATCGTCACGGACCGTTGAAAGTGTGCTCAGTTATAAAAGACGCTTAAAATAACGGACGGACTTTTCGAAGTTTGAATTACGTTTGATTCAAAAAATTGATTTTTTTTGACAGAAAGCTACAGCGACCTGCTTCTAATTAGCAGACATACTTTTTGGATTTTTGACTGTCGATGACTTAGACAGAATTGTTTCAACCAGCATGATTTTATACTTGCGACGATAGCTCTGCAAACAGCTAGTTGCGCATCCTGTGTAGTCCTACGTAAAAATCGTTGTTGAAGCTTACTTTCGGAAGTGTTTTAAAAGTGTTGAAATTTTAATTTTAAAATTTTTTTTTAATTTTGTGATTACAAAATTTGCGAAAAAGAAGGTGTTGCGGACAAATTTTTGCATTCTCAATCTGGAGACCTTATTACCTAACAATAATAACTAAAAATGGAGTCATATTTGATGTA
This sequence comes from Steinernema feltiae, assembly GCA_007213375.1. Classification (NCBI taxonomy): domain Eukaryota; kingdom Metazoa; phylum Nematoda; class Chromadorea; order Rhabditida; family Steinernematidae; genus Steinernema; species Steinernema feltiae. The sequence continues at coordinate 3,182 of MQUG01000479.1, read as the reverse complement.
TTTAATAAATTTTTGCATCCACAAAAAAGGATTGATTTTCATTTTTAAAACATTTTCTTCAATTTATGCTAACCTTTTGACAGTCGCTTTGAAATGAACTCAGCATTGCTGTATTTTTTGCTCATTTCAAGGGCTCTAATTCAATTTACTTGTTAAAAGTCCAAATATTTTTGAAGTATAACGCAATCTACTTTACGCAGTCGTTACGCATCAAATCTAAAGAAAACGCTGAACAGTTCTCGGCTGTCCAACAGTCAATAAGTGTTTTTTTCCACGCTCTCAGAGAGAGAATCTTCAATCTCTCATTCCATCTTGCTGGGTTTAACAATATTTAATAACTAATGAATTATGTCCCATCTGCACACCTTATCTCGTCCCACTATTGATGCCTTTCAATATTGTTTTGCGTAAATCAATGCAAAATTAAATTCAGTATTTTTTGCAAGGTTGACAGTCGGATATTTTTTAAAATAACTCTGCGTTTCTGTATTTTTAGGCCCTTTTTTCAATTAATCTTAATTTCTGGTTCAAATAACTGAGCATAATTTTGAATTACAAAGTAGCAAATATTTTTGCCAAAACGCAGCACAGTTCTCGGCTGTCGAACAGTCAATAAGTGTTTTGTTTCCGCGTTCTCAGCGACAATTTATCTTCAATCTATCATTCTTTTGCATCTTGATGCGTTCAATACATAACACTACGGAATCCTCTCCCAGCTACACAGCTTAGTCCCTCTATTGATGTATAGCCTTTCAATATTGATTGTGCGTAAATAAATTAAAAATTAAATTCATACTTTTTTTGATGCTTTGACGGTCGGTTATTTTTTAAATAACTCTGCGTTTCTGTATTTATTTAGGCTTTTTTCAATTTATTTCAATTTCTGGTTCAAATTACTGTAGATGTTTATTGAATTACAAGGTAGCAAATATTTTTGTCAATAAATGCCGATGTTAGATCAAAGCTTTTCAAATATTTTAAATTCTAAGTCCTAATATTTTCAATTTTTGTATCTGAAATAATCACACCGGTTGTTGTGCTACTTTTTTTTTTAAATTAGTGACTTTTTTTGCATCACATGAAAAGGTAAGTCAATGAGTGTGGTCGTTGGCTCCAAATGTAGATGTAAGCCTTTTCACAAATTTTCACTTGGCATTTTACTTCAACATTTCAAATTTATTTTATTTTTTTTTTGCAATTTTACACGCATTTATTAATCGTTGTTTTTCTCAATTTTGCGCCTTTTCTCATATTCCAATTTGTCATCGACTGTTGTTTCCAATTTCAAATGAGGCAAATACAGTTTAATTTTTATTTTTGAGGTTGGGTATAGCAAACGCAGCGTAACGCAGACTGACCCACAAGACTTGTGAGCATGTCTTGATGCTAACGAGTGCATTGGGCATTGAGAAATCCACAAGTTTTTTTGTAAAACATGAAAATAGATTAAAAAGTACGAGAATTCCAGTTTTATTTCCTATTTTATTTTATAATTCGTATTTTATTAACAGTTTCATCAATTTTTCTAATATAGTCCATTTGTTTTGTATTTCGACTATGCTGAAATCATTCAAACTTTCAACATTTTGAACAACATAACTAATTTTAAAGAGTTTTAAAGAGTCGGGTTTTAAACGTACAACATGAAACATTAAATGCTTTATTTTGTTTAGGACACGTTTGCATTTTGTTGTAAAATAGAAATCAAAACAACAATATTTGGAATTGCCCAGGAACATTTCTCGATAAAACTTAAGACAAGATTTATGCTTTTTTTTGCATTCATAGAAATGAACCTTAGATCACAACTCGCCATTGTACTTCATAACTGTTCAACTTTGCGCTTTTGTACAACTAAGTGAAGTCACTTTATAGAATTTTTGAATGGCATCGCCAACAAAACCAAGCTTTCACAGAAAATATTACATTTGAAATATGACTGCAATATACTCTTTATTAAACAGCGTTGAAGGCCCCAAATTACGTCCCGAATTCTACCAAACACATTACCTTTTGGATTCTCCTGATCGTTGAAATCCTGCCGAACGGCCATGAAGTCAGCAGCAAAATTTCAATTTGTGGTTTTAAAATTGAAATTTTTTGTGGTTGTACACATTGGTGAAATTAGCTTGGAATTTCAACAGAATTTTTTGTATTTAACAAAACTCACAATGAAAACTCAATTGTTCTTTTGTGGAAACGTGAAATGAAATCAGAACAAATATGACATTTCACTTTTTTACTTCACGTATAGAATGCTGATTCGTCACTTTACATGTTCTATAGTACCCAGTTCATGGTTTAGAACAAACTTGAAACGGAACTAAAGGAAAATGTTTCTAAAACTTTTTTAAAATATTTCTAAAACAAGCATTTTTGTATCAATTGAGTTAGAGTTGCACACTGTGAGAAACTACCAATAAGCCACCGCAACTCTTGGGTAAGTTATGTTGAGGTGTTGTGTAGATTCGAAAACCCTGAACGTTGTTGATGTTGCTTGTAATTTTCAAGCAAAAAATCGAAAAACACAATTTTTGCTCGTAACGTTGAACTCAGCTATAGCACTGGCGGTCAGTCGTAACAGCTAAAATCAGGGCCGCTTTTTCTTTAATTAATTTCTCTAAATAATAGAATTTGATTTTTTGATTTTTTTTGATATTTTGTAACTTGATTACTAACTTGATTTTATATTACTTACTAACTTTATATTTATTTATATTTATATTTATATTATTTATATTTATATTATTTATATTTATATTTATTTATATACTTTATATTTATATTACTTACTAACTTACTAACTTGATTTTATATTACTTACTAACTTTATATTTATTTATATTTATATTTATATTATTTATATTTATATTATTTATATTTATATTATTTATATTTATATTTATTTATATACTTTATATTTATATTACTTACTAACTTACTAACTTGATTTTATATTACTTACTAACTTACTAACTTGATTTTATAAAAAAACAACAAAACAAAAAATAAAAAATAAAAAACATATTATGATGATCATTTATTAGTTCATAAATTTTTGCACCTGCTAGAAGTACCAGATTAGAGTGGTTAGAGTAGAGTCTAATCTCTCATGCAGTTTTTAAATCGCACATAATTCAAATAAATAAGTTTTGGTTATTTTTTACATATTTTTGCGAAAA
>MQUG01000476.1:0-76849 GCA_007213375.1 Steinernema feltiae | reverse complement strand
CTGAGGACTACAGGCGCACCTGAAATCCGGCGATCGCGCGGAATCGCACAGTGAAACGGCGAGCACTCCGACTAGAATGCCGCCCGAGCATCCGGGATTAGGCCGATTTGTATAAATCGCACTCGGAATATCGTTGGGATTGCCCAAAGAACGCAGATTCTGCGCGTGTAACTTGCTGTGATCGCTTTGAGAGTTCACAACCGCGAGTCGACGAGTGCGATCAGTCGCTTTCGTGATTCACTTTCGTGGGTTGAAATGTTTCGCCGAAACCTGTCGATCGCCCAATTTGAACTTTTTGTCGTCGAACGAACGTCGCACGACGATCGATGATGTTTTGAAGGAGTCGATCGGAAGGTGGATTTACACTTTCGCGCCGCCACCAGGTGCCGTTATCTCGATTCCCTCCTCCCAGCGACGACCTCAATAGCGAAAGAGCCACAAAAGTGAGGGCAAACAAACGGCGGCGGCACAACTGCCGCCGCCGCCGCTTTGTTATCTCCCGAGTCTCCTGCTGCGAATAAACACTTTGCGGTGATCCCAAGCGGGTTCGTCTCGCAAAACTCGTTCCGTCTTCACTTATTTAACCCGAACTAACCTTCAGCGAAATGTCATTTCAGAAGAAATGCGCCAACTCATCGTCGTCGTCCTTCTCCTCGCCTCCTTCGTCATCGCCGTCTCGGCGATCGGCCTCGGACGAACGCAGAGTTCAGGTGTCCGGGGACAACTGCGTTGCAACGACCGCCCGGCCGCTTTTGTCAAAGTCAAGGTTTGTGAAGCCGTGATTTGAGGAATTCAACTGAAAATCTCGCCTCTACAGCTTTACGATGACGACCGCGGAGTCGATGCCGACGACTTGATGGCCGCTGGAAAGACCGACGCGCAAGGAAACTTCGAGTTGAAGGGCCACACCTCCGAGTTCACACCAATCGACCCCAAACTCAACGTCTACCACGATTGCAACGACGGAGTGAAGGTATGAAGAAGGCACGGATTCAGATTTGATCATCAGCGAACTGATTGCAGCCTTGTCAACGCAAGATCACGATCATGATCCCCGACAGCTACATCACAAACGGCAAAGTTCCCAAGAAAGTCTACGACGCGGGGACGATTCAACTCGCTGGAAAGTTCAAGGGCGAGGAACGCGATTGCCTTAATTAGCTCCATGGTGCCTTTTTGCCTGTATTTGGACTGTAAAGTAGAGATCGTTTTCACCCAGTACGAATAAATGAACTTTTCTCGATGCAACAGTAAAAACAGGGACCGCAGCCACAAATCGAGTTCAATCGAAGATGAACGCGTTGAACTTCTACTTCTACGAGATGGCCGCTGAGCTCCTCAGCCTGAACACTCTGCAAAAGGAACTCAAATCGCTTGTTTGGTGAAAACAGCTCCACGCTGACCTCTCGCAACGGATTCCATTCGGCGTGAAGATTTCAAGCGTGAAGCACAAAAACGAAAAAAAATCTGTGGGTTTCAATTCTTACTGTCTTTGAATTAGGGTAAAGGGCACAGCTGGTCGAATCCACGCGGACGTTGCGGCTTGGCTGGATGAGGAAATGATTCCAAAGTTGAAGTTTTTGAAGTGAATTCTAGTTGTTTGCTAAACTGGACTCCGAACTGCAAGACCGAATTTTACTCCAAATTGCTCCTGACGCATCCAGATGGATTCGCAGAAGTCGTTTTGACCGTTAAAAATGGATGATGCTCTGCTCGTGCTCTTCTGACCCGGCAACGTGACCTTGCAAGACAACCTGGTTCTTGTGCTTCTTCATATTCTGCCTTATTATCATACTATTGTTCCAGATAAACTTATCGTCGAGCCTCGCGCAGGCAGAAAGAAGCGAGCGTGACGAAACGAGCCAGGTTTCCGCCAAATGAACTGTTATGTGTTCACTGTTCCAGATGCTCTGAAGGTGTAAACTAAGCGGGAGATGAAGCTGTCCGAAGGAACTCTGTTGTAAAGACCGTACGATTGCTGAGCACCTTAGCTAGGTCCATTCTGAACACTTCTAAGAGCTCGAAATCATTTGCTTAACTGTCTGTTGCTACAGATATGCCTGCCAGTGTTTGAAACACAATGCCCCGTAGACGCTGTTGCCAGGCCTTGGATAGGGAGTTTGCGAGGATCTAGCTGACCTCTAACTGAACTGATTCGTACAGAGCCAAAGATCGCAGAGTGCACCCGAAGCAACAGCACTACACTTGCAAAACAACGTGTTTTCCAGTCGCGATCGGCGCGTGACCGGCGTCGTGTGAAGCGGTCGGATTGATTTCACCTTCGAGTGGCGATTGACTGCAAAGTGCATCGCGCCACTCCGCCGCTCTGTTGTTTGCTCGCTTATCGCGTTGTTTTTGAAACATTTCACTCAAAAAATGATTTTTCACCTCAAAAGCGGCGTTTTTGGGCTGTTTTCCAAGCCCGCCGTTTGATGTAAACTGCAAAAAAGCCCAAAATAGACACGAAAACGCCGCCCGCTGAGTGTAAAAACAGGATTTCTCTCTACTCTGTTGTTGTTTCAATCCACCCGCCGCCGTTATGGCGGTTTTTTGGTTGACGCCCGCTCTCTTTTGAGTGTTTTTTCGCGCCAAATGGCCTCGCGCAGTTCTGTTTTCCACTAAACGCCCTGCGTCCATCCCAGACACGACGATCTTTGTCCTTCGCCGCCGGAATTACTCGCGAAAATTCGATAACGCAATTCGATGCACGCGTAACGGCGATGCGGTTGAAGCACCGCGTGGCTTCATGCGGATAGGAGCGAGTTTATGATTTCACGCTGGTTTCCTGATTCAGGGAACGCCAAGACGTGGCTGTTTGATGAAGAGAAATCACGTTTTTTGGCGCTTCTGTTGACAGGTGATCGGGAAATCGCGATTTTTCGGCCGATCAGCAACTGCTTCGTGTTGTTTGACTTGTTTCAGGGCTCGTGTTGCAAAAAATCGCGTTCACAGCGTTCACAATTGCTCAACAAACCGTGGTTTTGTTGACATTCATTTCCCGATTGCGTACATGAGCTGTGATTGGCCAAATGCGGCATTTTTGCCTTAAGTTGACACTCTAACGGCCTTTGCGAGCTCGCTTTAATCTAGGTTAAACGTGCACACATCGATATATGGCAGTTTGGCTATTTTTTGACCCTATCAGTCTGTCAAGCTGCACAAAACAGTGCTGAAATTATGGCCAAATTTAGATTATTAGCCTTTCTAGTCTGAATTTTTTTTCAAAAACCGCGCATTCTCGCTTCAATCGTCCCCTGTTTTCCGTCCTTTCCGCACATTTTCATAAATTGCCCCTTAAACGCCCCTTTGTCCTTTCGCCGTCGCCTCTTGAGCTATTCGCTTGTTTTCGTCCCCATTTCGCCACAAATGAAACATGATATCATCATGGCGACTCTGCCAAGAGCTGGAAATTCCGAGTAGAAGCTCTCCACTCGCCTCCTGCCTCCTAGAGACGTCTGTTCAACGCAAATTCGTTGTCGGATGTTCGTAATGCGATTTTAGAGAAGTTGTGTTGTCCCTTTGTTCCTGAAAACAACGCGCGCTGAAGGCGTGAAGACGGTACTCAGTGTTCGTTTTGTTGTGTGAACGGAAAATCCGGTTTTTCGCCAAAAGTTCGGAACATTTGCATACTTAGGGAAATGAGTTTCGCGGCAAAAAGTGGCGATTTATCATGATCATGATGCTATTTTGAATTTACATGAAATGCCAGCGATGCTGAGCCCACAGAGCTATTTCTGGTGTTGAATTACCATGATTCCGCCCAGCAATGCGGCGCTCTGTCTTTAGTGTCAAAGCCTTGAATTTGAATAATCGCCGACAGTGCGAGGCAGGATCTCTGATCGCCAAAGGATAAATTTCAATATTTTATAAGCTCTTGTGACTCTCTTTATGGTTTATTTTGTTCTTTGAAGGTGCACTAGCATTGCACTTGCTGTAGGCGCTGTTTCAATCCCGAATTTGAGAAGCAAAGCAATTGAATCGAGTCCTTCAAATTGAATCAAAGTCGTTTATCAAAGCATCAAATCACTGAGGTCAGTAGCACCAGGGATAACAAGGACGAAAATGTTCGTTTGGCCCAAAAAACCACTCGATGATTCCTTTCTTGTGGCGAATCAGCGGATTCCGCTCTGCTCCAGAGTAGAAGTGTTGGCTCGGTTGGTCAAGCTTGTAGTCGTAGTCGCTGGGGCGTCCGAGAGCCGCAAGCGGGAGGCAGAGGAGTAGGAAGAAGAGAGCGAATTTCATTGTCAGTCGAGTGTGGCGATCGCAACCGGCTCTCTGGTGTTATAAATCAAAGAATTGAAGGGAAATTGGTATTCTGTCTGGGTTTGCAGACGGAAATTGCGCGTGTGGGAGTCGGTCATCCCACGCTTAACCAGATTCGCCGGCCAAACTAAAACTACTTCTTTGAGCGCTAAAAGGAACGGATTTTAGAGTGCAGCAGAGCATTGAAAATGCCGATTCTCAACTTGCCACCGCTTTCCAAACAGCTGTAGTTGTTGCGTCTTTAGTGCCGATTTCGCAGCGGCGAAAACCTCTTAAAACATTCCGAGACGCGTTCCATAAATGATTTATGAGTGTTCGCGGCTAAAGCGATATGTTTGCTCGTTCCGGATTCTTTTGTTTGCTCCGTTTCGGTCAAATTGGTCCAAAACTGAACTGCAGCCATGTTCCTATGGCCTAGAACAACCCACAGAAGGGTACAGTGATGATTTGCGCATACTATGCGACTAAAATTACCAGAAGAGGCTTGAAAAAATCATTTTATACAGATTCAAGGACTCATATGTCAATTTTGGGCATATTTTTGTACCAGTCACGGCAGGGAGGCCGTAGAATACGTTTTTACCGCAGGAATCCCCTTCAAAACCAAAAATTGCGAATTACAAACGCCTCAAAACTGCTTTTGACTCATTTTCGTCCTATCAGACGCTTTTGCTGCTATTTTGGGGTTGATTTTCGATTCAGATGGAATGCGATCGTTGATCACTCGGCTGCGTTCTTATCTTCGCGGTCGCGATGCCTCGTGAACAAAACTCGCCGAGCGATTCGCTGCCTGCGTCGCCTCTCCACCGGCAGAGATTCATTCAATTTTCACGCTTTGTTCACTTTGATTAACAAACGAGCTTTGTGGCGATCAGCGCACGTGTCACGCTCCGCTTCTTGCCGGGAATTAATGTCACAAACCTCTCAAAATCTCAACAACGAGGATGTAAACATGTTGTTTGTCTAGCACGTGTTTTGGCGCCGGAACGAGTGATTAGATAAATGAATTAAGAATTTATGCCTTTTCTGCAATCTTTGAACTCGGATTTGGTCCATTTTGATGAAAGCAGATGATCAACGGCCCAGAAGACCCAAAAGACCAAGATGTTGACGTTCAAGAGCGCTGGAAATTGAAAAAAAGGATGATTAAATCGGAGGTTTAACGAATGTTATTCGGACTTGCGTGCTCACTTCCTTGTGTGATGACTTTGTTACTCAAATGTGGTTATGCGGACGATGAGTTCGTGAAGCTGATTTGTCAACATTACCGTGGATTACACGGATGCGAATCACTCAATTCTGGCTCTCAAGCAGTAAAAATGCGTTCTGATTGGCACGCTCAGGTGTGTGATCAAGTAATCTTGGCTTGATTCACCAGATTGCAACCCTGCTGACCTGAATTGCTGCTGAATTGAACCAACAACGAGTTCCAAAAGGCGTTGTCGGGATTTTTGTTCAAAAATCAGCGTTTGTTCACAACAAGGCCACTTTACAAGTCGAAAATTCTCTGCACGGAACCCTCCCATCGTCCTCCAAATTCCCTAAATCGTAAAACCAGTCCGTTTCCCTCTCGTTCACCCTCTCCCGTACGCGCGCGCGTTTATTTCATTAGCATACGCACTTCCGGTACTCGTTGTGCGCTCGCTCCCTCGTTGCACCAGGAGGCGGAGACTGTTGGGTCCCCTCGAGCGGTGGACCCTCGCGCTCGCCTCACGCGGATTCATTTTTGCGCGCGTTATCCGTTTGGTGTACGTTTCGCTCTCGAATGAATCGTTGCCAGTGTGATTGAGGCGTTGGTTGATTGGCGAGGGTGTGTGACAATGAAGTCCGAGAATGCGCGGTTTTTGAGCTCTTAAGGCTAGTTTGGTCGCTATGAACGGTCTTTGCAAAGTGGCTTTTAAAAAGCGGCATTTTCGCCTTGAAGACCGCGTGTCATGTGATATCAAGCTAGAACGGAGACGGAGGTTTAGCAGAATTTAGAATTTTGGTGCATTTTGTTCGCGTTTTTCCTGTTGAAATCGCGATTCAACCCTCAAATCACTGAAACTGGCACGACGGCAAAGCGCCGGATTCCTCCTTTGAAGCAGAACGTTAAACTTTAAACGTGTTCCCTCGCGTTCGAGTTCACAAGATGAATCACAAGTGATGAGTCACACAAAGAGGCTCTATCAACCGAGAAAACACGCAAATCCGCTGTTTTCCCCTAATCTGACGGCAAACCAACGCTCAGATGTCACATTTTGCGTAGTTTCTGTCCAGTCATTGGCTGCGGCGGCAGAGTTTCTCTCAAAATTCGAGGTTTTATTCTTTTTTTTTAAATTCAATTGTTCTGTGAGATTAGAAAGCCAAAAGTCAACAGATTCAAAGCCATATTTAGGGAAGTATGATTTATAAATCCTGGAAATTCTCTGCCAACTTCATTTTCTCGTCTTCTACTCGCGATTCTACTTCCCAGCCCCTATTAATAGGTGCACTTTTCGCTGCTCTATTCTTAGCGTCGTTTGAGACTCGCGAATCAATGGCTCCACCTCCGCCTCTTCGCAAATCGCGCGCGATTATCCCCGGAGAGTCCGTTTAACGTCCGCTCCTCTGTTTCAGAGAAACTTTCGCTTCAATCCCGAGAAAATGAGTTCCGCGACCGCCGAATTCCTAACGCAGCAGGAGACCAAACTCAAGACCACCAACGACGATAGCACCAACGGTAATTTGGACGCCGTCGACGACGAGGAAGACGACGAACGGCAGCAGGAAACGGACGACGAAGAGGAGGAGGACGAGGACGGCGAATTCGAGGGATTAACGGCGGAGAGAATAAAGGTCGGTCGGTTTTGTTTAGAGGAGCAGCGGGGCGAGCGAGAAGCGCAACAACTGACGCGTTTGATCGCCACACGCGCGCGCATTAGATTTGAATTTTAATCTCTTCTCCGTCGGGTGGCCGCCGCCGGAAGGAAGCCGGATATCCTCCCGTCGTCCACTTGTGTTGCTACAGAGCGTTTCCGGGTGTTGGCCGGGCGCTCTTTATTGCTTTCTGGATTGATTGTAATGGGTTTTTGCATCGCTTAGAACGCGCGTCTGCTTTGGGATTTCAATTTACAACACAATTTACTTGTTTCTCGCGCGGATTGACGACTTTGGAGCGTTGGCGAAGTGCTGAGCTTTTGCAGAATTGATTGTTTGCGATTCAGTTGCGGTTTGGAGAACGCTGTGGCCCTAAATCTTGATTTTTCACGCAATTTCTACAAAACCAGTCGTGATCAGGCAGATTTTGAGGGACAGTTTTGTCCATTGATCAAATTTGAAGTGAAAAATTGACGATTGTAGGCTATTTGTCTTGTTTTCTGTGCTTAGGTACTGAATAGCAACCAGGTCATGGCCAAAGAAACCTCAAAATTTGATCTCGTTGATTTCCTTTCCCGAATTCTAAGCGAATATTAGGTTAATTTCCAAATGTGAAACAAATTCTGGTGGATACGGTAGCTTTAAGCTCTATTCAGGCAAAAATGCGCCAGAAACGTCAATTATTATCAATTATTCTTTGAAATTTTGAGCATCTAGGCTGGTTGCAATGCCTTGTTTTCACTAAAACTTGCAAGAATATATCGCTTTATGCTCGAAAAACTTCATCGATGATGAAAGACGGAAAAATCCAGAGTTAAACGGTGTTCAGCTATGATCCTCTCCCCATGATGGGCTCAATCAGCCTGTATCTTGATTGTCCAGTCACCGCTGTTCGCCTTCTTCTTTTCAAAATGTCACGCCAATTTGAATTTAATGAGCATTACAATTAAAACTACCCTTTGCATGATTGGAGTCGCGTGTTATTTCCTGCAGAGCGAATTACACGTTCAAAAGGGACGAAAATAGCCTTTGCATACACCTTCAGCGCTACGTCAGCACTGTTCATTGCCCAATCCCCTCATATTAGGTCACATCTGCGCCATTTATAGACGAAGAACTAAAAATAGAGTCAAAACATGGTGTTGACATTGTTGTTTGGGCGCAAAAATCGATTTTTAGTCTCCAAAAAGCGGCTTTGTAGGGGAGAGTTCGCGTGTGCCGCACTCAAATCACCCAGAAGCACTCGATAGTGAGTTGATTTACGGAGAAGAGCTTCATTTGGCAATTTTTCCGCCCAAATCAGCTCATTTCCGGTTGCATCAGCGTGATTCCACTCCCGCGCACGCGCTGCGCCGTCAAACTCATCAAATAACGTCAGCCAGAGCTCGGAGATGCGTTTGCGGCTCCTCCAACGATCCACTGAAGCGAACCTACAAACTCCAAAAGTGGCGTTTCTCTTGTTTTCCGCGCTTACGTGTGATCAGCAGCGCCTGCACGCCGCGCCAGACAACCAGAGATCAGCGCATTCCGCACGTCCGAGACGCGCATCGCGCGCTCGCACAAATATCGGCGGTTCGGTCTCGATCGCGTCACTCCGCCGCTCGGTCTCCGTTCCGTTCGGTCGTCTCCGCTCTTCTCTCCGAATCGCATCGTCTTCTTCCAGGTGGCTCTCGCAGCGATGTCGTCTCCAGCGCCTCAAGGAATTCTCTCGCACGGCGGCGAGCAGCACAAGTCCAACCATCACGTCACCATCAACGCGCCGCCCGACCAGGAGAAGCGACAGCAGCGTGATCCTTCGCCAGCGCCCGATCCGTCCAAGGTAAGTTCCTTCGCTCTCTGTCGTTTCCAATTGTAATCTCGCGATTTGTAGGTTACTGCGACGGCGGTCAACTTTGCGATCAAGGACGAAGTGGAACTTCTCCGCGCCGGACTGATGAACACGCACGGTCAGCACGTGAAGCCGCAGGGAAAGTGAAGATCGCTGCGAAGATGGAGGCGGCGGCGATGCCACCACGATATTCCAATGATTTGGCGTGTGTGTGATGTAAATATTGCATGGAATAAAGCGAATGGCGTCATCGGGATGATCGGCTGCGGCGCATTTGCACGATCGAAAGGTCCATGACGCATCCGGGCGCATTTTCGATCTGCAAGCGTCGAATTAACGGTTGTTGACACGTAATTCCTGCAGATTTGCCGAAATGGACCTGTTTGGAGGGCGTTCGACGATCGTTTGTGCAACTCGCACCCTGTTTTTGCTGACAATGAATGATTTGGCGGAGAGTTTGCAGCATCTGACAGTGATTTGACGACTAGTGCCATCGAAAGCAGTGTGCAGATCAAATTCGAAGATCAAAAGCCTCATAACTGCTATTTGCGAGCAAATTCAGCTCGGAAACGACCCCACGAGCATCACACGGCATCTGGCAATCTCCAAAATCGCGAATTTCCCATTTCGCAACATCTCCTGCAACGTTTGCTCAGAGTCTAATTGCCTCTTTCCGCCGCGTTAGAATCACGAATCGCTTTAATTTGACTTTTTAGGGTTTCCGTCCATGTTATTGCGTTTGCGCTTGCAGCTCTTGTCACAGACGACGTCGCGTGAAGAGAATTTAGAGTCAAGCGTGACTGGTGACACCCTGGGAAACGTAGATTCTGTTTTCCGGATTTTCGGAGATTTGCAGACGTCTTGTGATGACAGGGACACGTGCCGTAGTATGAACGTTTGGCTGATGCCTGCGCTTCAGGCACAGCGACAGCAGAGCTTGGCACAACGGGCAAACGTCACGTCACGTGAAAACGCACACGTTTCCAACATGAATCTGGACTACGTGATGCATTTGAGAACGCCTGAAACCCAATCCTGACCGCTTTGTTTGTGCATAAGCAAACATCCGCGGGGCGCAGACATAAAAAATGATTTGATTCTTGATTGCGATGTTTCATTAAGGAAATTGAGGCCCATAGAGATGTCGTAAACACTGAAAAACGCCCGACATTCGAGTATTTTGATTCCAAAACATCACTTTGTGGTGTGCGCGAGGTCATTGACCTTCAAAGGTGCTCAGAGGAGTGTACGCGTAAGTGCAACACTTGAGATTTCCTGTTTAGCACCAACGGGATCTCTGTGTTGTGACAGTGATTTGGAGTTTCCTTCTTCGTCAACGAGGGCAAACGCATTATGTCGTTCTTCTCAGGGCAATCAGCGGAGCATGAATCGACTTGCATGCCCAAGGCTCTATTCGTTCTGTACTTTGCATCACAGATACGATAACAAGACCTTTGATAGAGGCTCGCCACAAACACGGTGATTAATTGATGTGAGAAGTGCAAACTACAACATTCCACGTGCATCCTCATTCCGAAAGACGTCAATTGGTGGAGAAGAAATGCACTTGATTTCCGTTTTCCTGAAACGCGTAATGCTGCCGGTCGCCGTGATCAAGCAGGACAAGGGTCAAAGGAGTCTTTGATTCAAGTACAGCAGGCAAAGAGCATCATTCTGTAAAGAGAGGCGGCAAATGACTATCCGTTAGACTTCATTCACTGACAATCACATCAACTACGCTCGTTGCGACCCTCTCCGGTCCTACGAACGCTCTACGTTAACCGTAGTTTGCGGCATTCGCTGAAAAGTAGACCAAAACTGACGAAAAATGAACAAATCTGCGTTGAAGTTTACGTTTTCTTGACTGTTTCGGGTCAACGTAGGATATTCGCGGTCGTTTTGAGTACCTCCACACTGCGAGAAACCAATCATGTTCTCAGGCTCCCAAACAATAGAGTTCCAAACTGAGAAAACGGGGCTCGGAAAGTCAAATGTGAGCTCGCATCTGCTGATGTCCGCCTTTCTTTCAGATTCAACTACGCATTCCGAAAATCGCAATCTCCAGATTCTTTATTTTTATCACTCGTTGTGAAAACAAACCGCCACGCAAGCATCTCAATCGCTAATCCTCGCCTCTCACATCACCCGCTCCTCTTCGTTTGACCTAAGAGGCGCCTATCGGATTGACAAATTACGTAACAGATGGTATTTTCGCAATAGTTTGCGCGCTAAAAGAAGATTTGAGCTTCAAATAACGATCTTAGGAGCGTAAAAATAGTTATTTTACGCTAATGAAGTGCTGACGACAGACACTGTGGGGTATAAAAGAGGCCGCGAGGAGCGGAGAATCATCGTCTTCCGCTCGCTATGAACAGCATCGTCTCCCACGACGCCACCTTCCGGCGTCTCTACAACTGCGACAACTTCACTTCGGATGAATGGACCTTCAAGGGTAATCCGAATCGTCTGATCGCCGAGCTCTACTTGGGAACAGGCGCCATCTACCTGGTAAAACCCGCCATTCAGCATAGGTTACTGTGGAACTTGACTTTTCAGGCAACTTATGTGCCTGTCCTGTTCGTCATGGCCCAGCCGCGCTTGATGCAGATGGCCTGCTACAAGATGCTCTTCCTGCTGGGTCTAATCGACGTTTTTGAGGTCTTGTTCAACTGCATCGTGGCAGGACTCCTGCAATGGAACGGCTACATCTTCTGCTCGGCCCCGACGTTCAATTACTATCTTGGCGCTCTCATTACAGGTACCGTAACCCTCGAAAACTTGCGATCAATCGCTTCTAGGCCTCTGGTGCGCGACATGCTGTGGCTGCGTGATCCTCTGCATCAATCGCATCGTCGAAATGTGGAAGAAAACGGCGATTTTCAGCGGTCTGAAGGTCTGGCTCTGGCTGCTCCTCCCGGTCCTGTGCTTCTTCTGTGCTTTGTGGTTCTCGCAGCCGCTGATCTTCACCTCGCACTACTACGGATTCATCTCCAATCCGCACACGAATCTGCTCGGCGGAGAAGAGGACAACGGGGAGTACGGTAGTCACGTTTTCAACGTGATCAACGCGTTCTTTGCGCTCATTACCGTATCGCTGCTGCCTATTCTCATCGGGATGATGTGCAACAAAGCGGAGACTATCGGCAGCGCAAGGGTTAAAACCGTGAGGATTCGAGCTATTCAGGACTGCTTTGACGTGTACAGTTTAGGCTACCTACCAGACTATCGTGATTTGCTTCTTGAAACTGGCGCCGTCGGTCTTCTTCGCCCTCAATCACTTTGTCCCCTTCAACGCCACTTTGATCCTCGCTGGGCAGATCACTTTGCAAGCCGCTCATGGTAAGATTGCACTAAATGAGCCTCTGAGAATGCCAGTGTTCAGGACTACCGGGACTGGTCTACCTCGCTGTGAACAAGACAATCCGCGGCGGTGTACTGTACGTCTTTGGAGTCGAAAGCGTGAACATGGCGAAAGCAACGTCGCATTCTCAACTGGGTATCTTTGAACTTTGATGGAGCTGTGCGTAGGACTGTGCTTTACAGATGAAAACGACCTTGAGGTCCCTCACAACGTGCCCAACGTCTGGAGCAGCCAGAACGACTCTTCCGCAAGCACCACTCAAGCTTGAATGAAACAGAAATGCAGAGCTGTTCGATCGGGTGCTCTAAGCACGAATTTAACCTGCAATTCATCACAAATGCCGACCCGGCAGCTCTGCGAAACGATCGAAGATCTGTGAAAATGATATTTTTGTGCTGATGAATAAAGTCAGTCCTGTTGAGACGCTTTGTGCCTCTGTCATGCATTTGCAGGCCGAGCAGTTTGGCTACGGTGTTCTACTTTACAAAGGAGCTAAAACGGTCTGTTTTCACATTAGGTGCCACACAAATCAACTTCGAGCGCCTCATCTCAACAGATAAAACAGCTGAAAACGACTTTGACGCCTGGCGATCTGTTCGCAAGTAAAACATTTCTCCTGTTTTGCGATTATGTCGATAGACGATTTTGCAGATAGACGATCAACGTAATCTGGAATCCTGTGTCTTGATAAGAGCAGCGGACGAAGAGAACAACGGGGTCGCCGACAGCGAATGGAACGGCCGGATTGAGATCTTTGCTGATTTCAACGTTGTCGATGCGCAGGGCGCTTATAGGCAACGAACTGCAGTCCTGAAACTCTCATTTCAGTCGGAGAAGCGCCGCTGCACCGCTCACCTCCTCCTCTTCCCGCTGAACTTTACAAAGAATGTCCTCAGGTGCAGGACCGCAAAGCGTCGCCGAACTGCAATTGATGAGAAACTCGGTGATTTGACCTCTCCTGTGGATCTCCATTACGGTATCCGTGAATTTCGCGTTTGAAGGTACGAGTTGATAAGCTAGGTGCATCCTCTGCAGTAATGTACGCGAGTTACAACGTTGAAGATGGCTATTCTTACCGTGCAGAGCGGAAAGACCTCCAAACTCACTGCAAAGTTCTCTTCGGAGACGAATTTTGCTTCTCGGTCATTGAAGCCCAATACAACCATTTTGGCTTCGGGGAAAGCCACACATAGATTACGGTAGCTGTCTTTGTCCAACTACAATAGTATGTGTGTACGTATAGTCCGTCCTACAAAGAAGAAGAAGAGCGCCTACCTCAAGTGCGAACGATCCATCCAACCAGAGCACACTGATTTTGGTCTCTTCCGCAAAGGCTTTGTGGGAGCTCGCCTGGTATATAACGAATTGAGCCAATAGTTCAGCGTTGTAATCGTTTCGGAAAACAGCGATCCAACTGAGCTCGCGGCGACACACTCCTTCCGGCTGATACGACTGCGTGCGCTCTTCTCCTGGATCGAAATACCGCGTTTCGTGGGGTTTTCGCCAGTGGCAAGAAGGAAAGCAGATGGCTTCCTCAGTATCGGGATGAACGCCGCTAAAACGCTTTTCTGTCAGTTCAGAAATTCCCAATCCAAATCTCACATTGCCACCATTTCGAATCCAAAGTTGAAGTTCGCGTCGATGAACTCCTTCCACTCGCGACAGACCCTCCGATCCAACGCGATCGTTTTGATGTTCGGAAGCGATTTGAAGATTAGATGCTGGAGTTCGGGCGGCAGGACGTCCATCGTGCGGCGGGCGACGCGCTTGGAATCTCATTGTCAGATGAAGATTGACATAAACACGCAAAATGTGTTATTTTATCACACAACGATTAAGCGATAGTCACAAATTTATGTGCAATCCGCGGAAGTGTACTGTACGTCTTTGGAGACAATTTTATGTACACGATACGGTCACATTTTGACCGTTTGTTGCCGAAACGGACTATTTCTGTCGCTTCACATGATTCTGATGGTATGAGCGTTCCTCACAACCTCGAATTGGTCTAGACTGTGGATATCCGTTACGTTCGATTTGACGGTACGAGCGTAGGTGCAAATAGAAAAGTGTTGGTCGTCCAAGGCGACCGCGCAGAACTGAAAGATCTCAAAAGTAACTCCAAAGTTCTCTTCGGAGATAATACGATGCTCAATAGAAGTTGAGAATCAACCACCTGCTAAACGCCAAAAACTTAGGGGCGGCATTGATTCTCGAGATAGATTCTCTGTTTAATACCGTAGTAATCACAGACGTTTACGCCAATTGTCAACAACTCGAGCGTTCAGGGGGTACGGTAGCGAGTGTAAACTCATTCGTTGTCTTATCATGTGTCCCCCTATTAGTGGCCATCGAGAAGTGACGTTCGCGTATGGGGAGCGGACTTTCTGGGTTAATCGTTTGACGTAAACCGAATTCGAATGCGACAATTGAGAAGTCGCTTTGATGTTGATCATCTTTACATCAAATTCCACGTTTTTATGTTTAAAATGTTAAAACAACATGTTTTCGCTTCTCCGTATCCTACGTAGAACCTCAAATTAGTTCCCATTGAGGGAAACGAGCGAAACAACCACGTTGTGTGGGTTTATTTTGCTCAAAGTCAAATTTTTCGGCATAAAAGTCTCGCCTGACCGCATTCCTACAGTCATGGATCTCTATTTCTTCCACCACGACCAATACGAGTACTACTACAACTGCTCCATGCACACGCTCGACGAATGGAACGCTTTCGGCGTGCGAAGGACCCAATTGGGTCTTTTCAGCATCGTCGCAGGAGTCATCTGCATGGCGCTGTATGTGCCCTGCGCGAAGACGATGCTGAAACCGAAACTGTGGCAACTTCCGTGCTACAAACTCATGTTCCTCAACGCGATCATCGATGTTTGGGGCATCGTCAACTCGTGCTTCATGTCCGGCTATCTGAGCATCGAGGGCGTTGTCTTCTGCTCCTATCCTGACTTCCTCTACGTCTACAGCTGCATTCTACTGGGTGGGTCACACAAATCACACTGAAAAGAAGCCTAAAACCGCGTTTTCAGGTCTCTGGGGAGCGCAGTGCGTTACCGTATTCCTCCTCGCACTCAATCGCTGCATCGAATTCTGGCAGAATCCCTTTCTGACCGGAATGTTCGAGGGGAAGCGGATGATTGTGTGGTGGATGCTGCCGATCGCGTGGTTCTTTGTAGTAACCTTTTACGCGGCCGCCTGTCCCTTCACTACCGTAGTCAACATGTGGATGACGGATCCGTATTTTGGAATCCCGGGCATTAAGGCCGATCGAAAGCCGGTAGCTCTGAAAATGCCCGAAAACAGGGATTTTAAGGCCAATTTCAGTACGAGAACGTGCTCCTCCTGAACATCACCAATCTGTTCGTCTTCCTGGGCCTCAGCTCCTGCTATCTCTTCCTCATTTTCAGCATCTGGTACCGTAGTCGCCGGGCAGGAAGTGCGGCGTTGAGCAAAGTGCAAAGACAGGTAACGCCGCCGCCATCTGCAGCTCATTTCAGGCCATTTTCAGGTCTCCATCCAAGCGTGCCTGATCTGCTCGATCATCTACCTCTGCGGAGGGACCTACGTCTTCTTCGAATTCTTCCCTCACCTCGCCAAACCGATTTTCCTCATCATGGACTTTATGTGCTGGCAGTGGAGCTTCTGTAAGAGCGGAATTGAGCTGAATTTGAGCGAAACGAGGGTTTCAGGCGGTGTGATCGCGATTTACATGGGAATGAACAAGAATCTCCGCCATGGAGTGATGGAATTCTACAATGATTTGCTCGGCTATCGACCAGCGACCGTGAGCTCCACGATGACGATCTCGCACGTGCAAAGCACAAATCGACTCGCGATTCCGAGCGTCGTGAGAAGAGAGTCGGCCAATCTCCCGGGAACTGAAAAGTGACGATGATATCATCTATGAATTTTGAATGAAGAATTCAGAATAAACATTAAACTCGTTATCCTGCACGTTTTCTGGTCTTAAATCTCAGATTAAATCCTGATCTGATTACGGAAGAACTTGCAACTTCATTTTTGACGATCTGTGATAGTAAAAAAGTGATAGACGATCTGTGATAGTGATCAGCATCGAGGCCCACGCGCCCGTTGTCTTTATCCTTATTCTACACGTTGTCCCATTGCGCACGCCGCGATCACCCGTGGCCTTCGGAGCGAGCTGAGCGAACGAGCTTTGAATAACGACTTCAGGCGGAAATCTCTCGGGATTCCAACGCACTCCAGAGAGAGAGAGCCAAACCACCGAGTAATCATCACTGTAACAGATTTTGGTATTTTCTGGTCCGCTCTTGACCAATTTGAGACTGCGAAAGAGGCTTCAAAAATCAAAATTTACGCAAAAAAATTCCCAAAAGTTTGATAGTTTGACAACAGCGTGATGTTCAACCGCGATGTTCAATCGCAATCGCTAAAAATCACTTTAGATCATATGTTTCGATGTAAACAACGCGGGATTTGGCGCTATTCTCGTCAAAATCCTCCCAGAGACCTCGCTCGAGCTCGATTTTGTCATCAAAACGACAAAGTCCACGCTTATAAACCTCCCGATTCACTCAATTCTCCCTCAGTTGAAATGAAGAGTCTTCTCTGTGTGGCTACGGTGGGTCTTCGCTATTGAGTAAAGAATCTGCGTTTTCAGATTGTGCTTCTTTGCTCCCTGGCAGCTGCAGACCACAAATGTGGACCGAATCAGCACTGGGCCAACTGTGAGGGATTCTGCTCGTATGACTGCGTTAATGGGGGCGTCATCTGTCAGCCCATCTGCTTCACGGGATGCCTCTGTAACCTGGGTAGTTGACATCAGCTGCTCTGTGTGTGCTGAAACCGAGAATTTTAGGCTACGTAAAGGACAAATCGGGAAAATGCGTCAAGCAGGACTGCAATAAGCCAATTGAAACTTGAACGAACGCTCTCTTGTTAGCTATTTTGTGCCTATTTTCGGGATAAATTGGACTTTTGATGCACTTTGTGATGAATAATTGACCTTTCCTTGTTTGACATTCAGACTGGTCTCATCGCGAAATCGGCTAATGAGCTTAATTGCATCCTCTCCAGCCGACTTTTCGCGTTTTGTCGCCCGCGGCAAATCGTCCGCGCGCTCAGGAATGCGCATTCGAGAGAGCAAAGCACGAAATCGACCGGAAGTCGTTGGGGGACACGTGGAAACTCGCATAATCGACTATCGGGGATCTCTGCTCCCAACTACCGTAATCCCCTGGTCGATTGCAACCGCAAAAAGGTCAGAAACAATCTCCTCGAGAGCCTGAAGGCATCAGGAAGCCGGAGGGTCCTAAAACGGCGTTTCGCGCCTCTTAATTTCCGCTCGGAGGTTTCGATTTGGGCGCCGCAGAAGGACGCGTTTCATTTGCAGTCGATTTGGCGCGTAATTACGCAGAGAGCGGCGCGGGAGTCCCGATTCGGAGTCCGAGCGGCGCCGAGGGGCAAATGAGTCCAAGTTGCAACTCTGGTGGGCGAGACGGCGCCGTTTTTGTGCGAAAATCGGTGAAATGAGCTTCGTTTGAGTGGGATTTTGAGTTATTTCGGGGCGCGAGTGCACGAATGTGGAATTCCAAAAGCAGAGGCTACAATCTTAGAGCTAAGACATAAAGTTGCAGTTTTCAGGGTGAATACGAAGACGGGGATTCCGTTGGCGGTGCCTGGGACGCACAGAGTGCACCCAGCAATGCTCAGAGATCAGACGGCGTTCGTCTAATTAAGCCGATTGTGCTGGTGGGAAGCAGAGATTCAAGCTCATTGATCAAAGGTGACTGGGAGGTGGTCACCCAGAGATCGTCGACTGATTGTGCGCTCACCGCCTCGTCATCAAAATTCATGAAATTTCCCGAATTAAACGCATCGTTTGCTGCAATTTCCTGCATTCCGCGTTGAGCGGAATTCGTCCCGGACGCGTCCCGCCACTCATTAAGGGTGCACTTCCAGTTTCTCAATTTCCTTTTCAGTAATGCGTGTTTGCAGAGGTCAACCGACGCCAAGTTGAGCAGCAGTGGTCCAAAGTTGATCAAAATCAAAAGAAACGCAATTTTACTCAAGATTCAAGTGAATACTGTAGTGATCGCAGTTCATAATGGAAAGAAATCGGAGCAATCCTGCGGCACGCAGCTTCCAGCGCCATCGTCGACGAAGCCTAAACGATCACACACTAACCTCATCAGGCCCTCAGCGAGCCTATTCTCACCCAAGTTGCACATGCATCCGGTGAAGCAGTCGTCAGTGCACACGGGGGTCATCTCGTTGCCGCAGTCCAACGTGCAGCGACTCTCGCAATCCGCGAGATGAGCGTTTGGCTCGCATTGTCGCTCACTAGCTGCCGTCGAGAATACGGTAACCAGAATCTAAAATCAATCAAAAAGCAAAGCAGAAGGCGCGTTTACCAGAATGACTTTGATTTTCATCGTTTTCGAGTCGAACGCGCTGGGAAGCCGCTGTGTAATATCAATAAGTCAAAGTTTCAGCTGTCGCGTTGCTAATCCTACCGTAGGCTGACATTTGACGCGATCAAATGGCGCAACGCGGAAAGGAGAGGATAACAAAACTTGTTTTTAGTAAAACGATTTAGCGAAATTTCGACATTTTCGCTCTTTTTGAACGTCAATCTGCGGCGTTGGGTTTATGAATTTCACGAACGTCATCTCGTTGGAGGACGCAGCGCGATCAAACAGAAGAGCTCAGCGATTGCGAAAGAGGTCATGCGAGTAGCATAGAGCTCCGACGTCAATTTGAACGGCGATTTCCACTATTTGGTTACAGATTTATGAGAATCAACTTGAAACCGGCGAATTGTGACAATTACGGTAATGGCGATCATAATCCTCCTCTGCATAGTGACTCCTGAGGCAGAAACCCTGCAGATTGCCACATTTCTCTATCCATCCGCACTTGTGTCTGCTGATGCCTCGCGAATCCGTTCAAGTCAAGCGGAAACCGCCCATCCACCTTCTCTCCGCGATCATTGACCAAATTGCGCTTATCTGCTGGCGGACAGCCGACTCGACGAGGACGCTGGACTTGTGGAATTAAAAAGCCGATTTGAGAGAGAGAGAGAGGGCGATTCCACTTTGAAGACTTGACCTTTGCGAACACGCACTCTAAAAAGGAAATTGAGAAACTGGAAGTGCACCCTTAATGAGTGGCGGGACGCGTCTGGGACGAATTCCGCTCAACGCGGAATGCAGGAAATTGCAGCAAACGACGCGTTTAATTCTGGAAATTTCGTGAATTTTGATGACGAGGTAATGAGCCCTCAATCAGTCGACGATCTCTGGGTGACCGCCACCTCCCGGTCACCTTTGATCAATGAGCTTGAATATCTGCTTCCCATGAACACAATCGGCTTAATTAGACGAACGCGGTCTGATCTCTGAGCTTTGCTGGGTGCACTCTGCGCGTCCCAGGCACCGCCAACGTCTTCGTGTTGCCTTGCGTTCACCCTGAAACCTGCAACTTTGTGTCTTAGCATAAAGATTGTAGCCTCTGCTTTTGGAATTCCACATTCGTGCACTCGCGCCCTGAAATAACTTAAAATCCCACTCAAACGAAGCTCATTTCACCGATTTTCGCACAAAAACGGCGCCGTCTCGCCCACCAGAGTTGCAACTTGGACTCATTTGCCCCTCGGCGCCGCTCGGACTCCGAATCGGGACTCCCGCGCCGCTCTCTGCGTAATTACGCGCCAAATCGACTGCAAATGAAACGCGTCCTTCTGCGGCGCCCAAATCGAAACCTCCGAGCGGAAATTAAGAGGCGCGAAACGCCGTTTTAGGACCCTCCGGCTTCCTGATGCCTTCAGGCTCTCGAGGAGATTGTTTCTGAGGTTTCCGCAGTTGCAATGGACCCGGGGATTACGGTATTTGGGAGCAGAGATCCCCGATATTCGATTATGCGAGTTTCCACGTGTCCCCCAACGACTTCCGGTCGATTTCGTGCTTTGCTCTCTCGAATGCGCATTCCTGAGCGCGCGGACGATTTGCCGCGGGCGACAAAACGCGAAAAGTCGGCTGGAGAGGATGCAATTAAGCTCATTAGCCGATTTCGCGATGAGACCCTCTGTGGGGACAAATGCTTCCTTTTCATTTTGCATAAATTGAGCTCAACTTTAAACACTGAAAACAAGCATCTATTCGATGTCGCTGTGTTCTGGTCACTTCAATTATTCATTGCTGCAACGCAATACGGTGCCACTTTGCAGTCTATCATCCAGTATTTGCTTTGAGTCGCTGAAAGACAATCGGGTGAGGGGTGTTGGATCTTTGGAAGGCTAAATTTGGCGCTGATGAGTTCATTTAAGTATTTTAGGGTAGTCAGGGTCAATTTGGGTTAATTTTGGACCGTTATGGGGTGCTTTTGAGTTTACGTTTGACCATAACTGGACTACTGTAGAGATTTCGTTAAGAAGTTTAAGATTTTGGTGTTTTACCCTTAAAATTGCTCCAATCGAGCTGTGAAGACTTGGATCTGTATTTTATATGCCAGATTTTGACCACAGACCTCCGCTTAATAGGCAATTTAGCGCCTAGTGCCCTCCTTCGCCCGAACCATCCATTTTCTGTTCTACTGTCGCTCGCAAAAAGGCTCAAATTGTCGAACGCAATCCCACAATCAATTATCGCTCCTCTAAGCTTCCCTGCACCAAAATTAATCGTCCTCCCAACGGCCATCGCCCGCAGCATGGGTCTTCCGCGCGCGGCCTGAGTTTCGCATTAAGCGCGGCGCTCCACTCAACTCAGCGCGCTGATTTCCCTCCAATTTCGTGCAAAAATGTTTTGAATTCGCGGACCCCCGGCGCGCGCGAATCTAATTATCAAGTAATCTTTTGACGTGTCGCTCGTCCGCTTCCTCAATCAAAAGAAGGACCCTTGAGCGGCGCTCTGCCTTGAGCATGCGACGTGACATCGTGAAATGCGCCTCGTTAGCGCGGAAAAATGTCTTTCGCGGTTAAATAAGTAATTTGATAATTGGTTGAAGGGTGTCCCGGCCAGGGGATTCGTCCTCTAGCTGAGCGTTGGACGTGCGCTCGCCTAGAAATCAACATTCTGGACTTTAGAAGCAGCAGAGAAGCGCAGTCCAAAGGTCGACTTTTCTGGAACACGGCCATCGGGGAGAGCGGAATTGAATCGAGTTTAGACGATGCAGTTATATGATTGCGCGGAGCTCAACGAGCCGACTTTTATCTTTGATTAAATGTGCGTTCGTTGATGTCTGAAGTGCGGCGCGGCGGTGACGTAAACGGGGATAAAGGATTTGGGATAATCCGGTTAAGTGGGGATTTCTCTGCTTGCAACATGTGTCCTCCAAGATTTGTGTTTCCTGGTCTTCGAAGCCACTTTTAGAGTGATTTTATGCTACATTTCAACCTGCCCTTTAGCTGCTGGCTCAAATGCCAGGTTCTGACTGCATTGGAGCTGTAAGTAGCGTGTGCTGAATCATCTGGCATTTGCGGCTTTGTGCGAGAATAGTGCGTGCAACTCTCTCACTTCATTTTTCCATTAAATCAATTTTTGCTTTTTTGATCGCGTAATAGTGGGTGGCGTCTAGACTAATGAGAAAATTTCTCTCTAAATTGCGTTGGATTTTTTGGGGGTTTTGGGTTTTTGGGATTTTTTTCATTCGTTCAAGGTCGATCGAGAAATTCAGAAAAATCGAGAACGTCAATTGTTTAGTAACAAATTCGTAAAATGAGGTTCAATTCGGGTTGGACGAGATCTCCTTTTGACGAGGCTTGTTGAAATCTCCTTTTGACGAGGCTTGTTGAAATCTCCTACTTTCCGGCCTGCATTCAGGAAGCTCTAAACACCGCCAAGTGTTTGTTGACTTCAAATCTGCTCATTAGGCCTCTTCCTCGCTCAAACTCAGATCCCCACAGCGCTCCATAGGTCAACTCTCGCGTTTACTCGCACGTACGCGCCTGCGGATGACTTGTAATTGGAGATTTCACTATTTGCCGACTTTTTGCGTCATTTTCGCGCAACTCTTTGACCAGCGACCAATCTCCAAGTTTTCCTCATTTTCCCAAAAATCCAATTTTCGCGCTCATTCCGAAAGAAACAAGTACATTGGGTTTGCACGCGTGGCAGCGCCAACTGCGGAGATCTCTGCAATGTTGCTTGCTTGCTGGTTGCCGAGTGGCGGAGGGAACACGTGTGCGCGTGCATTCTCCGCCATCAGAACACCCAGAAGGGAAGTGAACCCATTATTCCTCGTTTTAGGCATCCGCCATTATTCATCTGACGCTCTCTTCTCCGACTCGCGGTCGTCATGATCACCGAGATTCGCTGCTTAAAAGAGTAATTTTTTGCGCGCGAACGGAGATTGAAGGCCAGTTTCACGCGCGCTTGGGAACGTGAGAAATGGGGGATTAGAGGGTTTACACTTTGGAGACCGTGGAGGTTGTGTGCTCAGCCCTCGCAGGGTTGAAAGTCGACGTTTTTTTAGTATTTGAAGAGTGCATTCCTGACTTTTAGGTGTTCCGGGTAGAGCCAAAAATGGATTGGATTTTGTACTGAATCGCGCTCAATGTAGGCTAGAAACATTTATATTGGCCTTTGAGTTATCCAAAGGCAGTGCAACACCAACTGACCCTGTTTAACTGCTGCCATTTGGTCATTAGGCGCGTTCTCTGCTCTAATTTTGAATCCCCAGAGTGTCATGTAGTAATTACTTTGTTTCTTCTTCGCTCTTTGTGTCTAGAATTTGAAGCTTCTCTTAATCTAGGTTAGTTCAGGCAGTCGTGTCTTGCAGCACAAAGTGGACTTTAACCGCCAAGTGCGCGAGCTCTGAGAATCCCTTCTAAACTTGGCGCATTCTCACAGGCTCATTTCATTGTCCTATGTGTACCATTTCGAGGCACAAACCGCAATTCTCTACCATTGACCTTTTCTTAAATGCTCGTTGTTTGAGTTTTTAACACAAATTCTCAAGAGATGCCAACAAATCGTACCCAGATACGTGCAAATAACTCCTATATACCCCTGTCATTTTTTCAATTTTCACGTTTTCTTGAAAGATGCCTGTTTTCGTGTAGTATTCTGTTCGTGTGTGGGCATGTGGTAATCGGTCTTTCATTGCCTTTTGCAATTGCTCTAGCGCATTATCTAAAATATGTCATGCTTACAATCTGACGCGAGATCAGCCGTCTGATAGCATCATCCAGTATGATCCGTTGAAAACGGTGATCACTGGACAAGTGATAGCCTAATCCGCTACCGCTGACCACCGAGCCACGGCACCGCCATTCACAACTCACAGCATTTTGGAGCATTTTCTGAGTATTGAGGTTTCTCAGACCCTTCATTTGCGATGACAAATCTGTCGTTTTCCACGAATTAATGACAAACTCGCTCTCTGCAAACCCTCGCTGCTTGTTGTTTACTCGCCAACCGCAACCGCAACGATGTTCTCTGATGTCGCCGGCGGGGAAGCAGGATGAGGCGTTATCTCAAGTGTGCCGCCAAGCGCTGCAAGCTCGGTTCATCCAGGCTCCATTGTAACAGCAAAGGTTGCGATCGATCAGCTGCTTTGTTCGCGTTCTGCACTCGGAACCAAAAAATGAAAATCCACGTTTCCGCCGCTTGAGCGTGAATGGAAACGCTTTCTGCGCTTTTGGGCTTCACGCACGTGCGTGCAGTTGAGGTGACGAGTGTTTCGTACTGGTGACGCGTGCGGTCAGTTTTGACTCGCAAAGAACGTGAGAACGGCGGCTGGGAGGGAGATTAATGAAGGTGGAAATCAAGTCTTTAATCGCACGTCTCGTCGCTTACAGACAACGGCGGTGTCGTCTGCGGTTGTTTCATTCGTTTAGCTGTCGTATCTGGCACCTTGCGGCTACCGTTTACCCGATAACGGTCAATTGATGTTCATTTGACTGCATTTTTCATTCTAATTCGCAGGTTTGGCACCTAATATTCTGGCTCTATCGCCAGCTTAGCTCACTCGTTTTCGCAGCCAAGACTGTAGTTGAAAAGCCACATTTCGACATTTAGCAGATCTAAAATTAGCTTTTACCAGCCTTACATCTATGGAATTTCTGAAAACAAGGATAAAATGCAGAAATAACAAGCAATTTTCAATTATCTTAATGATGGCGGAAGCAGGAAACGATGCTGCGCTTGTTTTCACATTTCATTGGTGCTCTGGTTGTATTGGATCTGAAATTTTGGCTATTTTGGGTTGTGGTCCACGTGACTCTTGAAATTTCAGTGTTCTTAGTCGCCTAGAAACGTGGAGAATGGCGGCTTCATCTAGTATGAACATAATGAATTTGAGTGAATGCGATTTTTCTTGTTCTTGCGAAGAAAACAACCAGATTTCGTTTAAAAATGGCACAAAACTACAAATTTGTCCCTTTTTAATGTAACCTTTCGCTGATCTCCTTCAGCGGCTTTAGAACTGAATATATGGGCCCAAACACAAAATCCGTGCCAGCGACAATCCCTCCTCCTTCATCTCCTCTAAAAGGTCGCAAAAAAGCACAAAATCAACGAACGCTGATCGCTCGTTTCAATTACCGTCGTTCTCAGCGTCGCTCACACGAAAGACGTGGGAGCGAGAGGTCCGGAACGTCGTAGTACCTCTAGCGTCATTCTCCCCGCTGCTGCCACCTGTCCGCCTCCTTCGCGTTGACCAAAAATCAAAATTGTCGCCAACTCGTCTCCAAATCGCGTGCGGCCATCGGCTGGAGATTAGAGAGAGATGGAGGGAGGGAGGGAGAGGTTAAATTTAGCGCATTTGGGTGGAGATTAGCGGCGCAAAATTGGAATTGAGCAGCGAGAAGGTTTCGTTCGCGGAATCAGCTGCATCTCGTGGGAGCAGCCGCTCCACTCGCGATCAGTCGCTCACTGCTGCCCTCTTATTGTCGATTATGAGTGCACTGCGGCAACAAATCACGTTGTCAAGTTGTTTTCTGCTATTTGCTCTTATCAGAGTGCACTGCTGTTTGTGTGTTTTTTGTTGAAATTGATGATGTTTTCGCCTATGCACTAGCGCTGTTATTTAGCCTATTCTGGTATTTTCTCAAACTTGGATGCTCTCATTTATTTTGGAGTTTGAATGAACGAAATTCTGCTAAAATTGTTATTGTAGCATGTTTGTGTGAGAGGGAGAACTAAGGGTAGATACGCTCTTCGTCCCAGACGGAATCCAGGAATTGAACTTCTGATGACGTTCATCATTCAGCTGTGGAGTTTGAGCTGGATTACGGTATCCTTTGACATGTGCAATGTGCAATACATAGTAGGCTTACTTGTTTCACGTCCTTCAGAGAAGCACTACATTTTAAAGCATCAAAAGAGCCATTTTTCGGGTCAGGCTCAGTCTATTAGCTCAGCCTTTGTAGCTTCATTTCAGGCCAATCACACCGTTGCACTGTTTGCGCCTGGCTTTGCAAGGGCAACGCGCTTTTTACTTATATTTTTTTCCAAAGTTTCATTTAGCGATATTTGTTTATGTGTAAGCATGAGCCACGTGGTTGTATAGGCCGTCCAATGAGTCCATTACATCCACTATAATTGCAACATAAAGTGAAGTTGACATGTTTGGCCGCTGGCGCAGCCAAAGAGCAACTTTTGACTACGTTGTTGTGGTTGCGTTCTCTGAAGAAAATCAAATTAGATCGTTGTTTTCCTATTGATGACTCTGTCTTGAGAGTTGCTTGCACCGAAAGAGGGCTGACGCTGTTCAGCTCTAGCCTCTTGCTCTGTCACAATCTGACCAAACCGCGAGTTTAGCGGAACTGCAGCTTTGAAGAACGCAAGAGACGAGGCCTGAAAATGCCGCCCATCTCTGGTCTCTGTGAGCCTCTTTTCTTTATTGTTTTCGGTTATTTGATGCGCTTTGGTTCAATCCAAACAACGAAAGCTCACGTTGATCTCTGATAGTAGCAGCAATGTCGTTCGAGTTCTCTAGGTTCTCTATTTGTGCACTTTTAGAATACCAAGTATCAATTAGCCAAAACACTCAACTTCCTTCTCTGTTCACCATTCTGAGACCAAAGCCACTGCGGTTTCAGCTGGCCGAAGAGATTTTTTGGGTATTTATTGCGCTATCCGCCTGTATTCACGCTGCCAACGCGCTTCCTCAGCTCATCTCGCTCCAAGTGCCAATTTCAGAAGGATGGGTTGCGCCCAAACCAAAGGAAAGAAGCCGACCAAAGTGGACATCAGCGCGTGCTGCGAGGCGAACAACAACAAGATCATCGACTGCCGTCGAAAGTCGTCTGCCGCTGGCAAAAAGTAGCTCTTCTGACTGTAGACCTATCGCTGTAAGACCGCATTTCAGGCGAAGTGGAACTTTCCGCTTCAATCTGAACAAAGAAGAAAAGGAGATCATTCAGCAGCACTGGGAGCCTACCGTACTCACCCAGGAGCCGGATCTCTTCCTGAAGACGATGCTGGCGAGCATCAAGGACTCTCCAAAGCTTCTGGACATCATCTCGTGCAAGATGTACGATCCGGGCCTCGAGAACATCGCCGAATGGCCGAAGCTCCAGAAGATGGCGCGCGGCAATTGCGCCTTCTTCACCAAGCAGATCGTCACGAATCGCTTGGATGAAGCGCTGGTACGACAGGACAGCGAGATGCTTGGTAGGCCTACACCCCCCAATCCCTACATCACCCCTTCTTAGGCTCCATTCACATCCAATACTCTCCCTACGGCTTCAAACCCACCTTCCTGGACATCTGGCAGTCAAACATGATCAAACTGTGCGAACAGGTGACGTTTCCCACCGACATCGACAGGCTCCTCTTCCTCAAAGCCTTCAAAATCCTCTGCACCTTCCTGTGCACTCTGATGGTCATGGAGTACGAGGATTCGATGCAGTCGGTGCGTCTCAACGAGCGGAAAAACACGAAAGCGTCGAGAGAAGAATGCGGATTCTGAATTCTATTGCGGTTGCGTCTTTGCGATTCGAATTTCTCTTATTTGTCTTCGTTTCATTTATTCACATTTTGCGTTGTTTTTTGTCTTTTTTTGTCCATTTAGATGTTGTGAAAATATTGAGCTTCAAATAAACTAAATTTCTTCATCCCAGGCAGAGTTTGGGCCTTGGCTCCAGGTGGTTCAGAGGCTGCAGAACTGAATATTATTGGAACATTGCATTTCTCGAGCTGGATGCCTCTTCTCCGGCCACAAATCACCCTTAAGCTGAGAGTGATCTTGTGGTCGCACACTCTATTCGACGCCATAAACCAATTTGGAGCACCGTAGATAATGGATTTGACTGTCAATCTGCAGTCAGATTGATCTCATTGGTAGGTTGTTGTCACGTATAAGGCTCTACTTTAGGACAAGAGAGCGCGAGTTGTGTTTTTGACCGAAATTGCCTAAAACAATTAATTGTAACGTATGCCGGTGTTTTGAATGTTTCTCGCAACTGCTTTTGACCATTGAACCGGCTCATAGGTGGCCCTTTTGTATTCTAGGTTCATTCTAGAAATTCTAGAAATGCCGTCAGATAGATCAAGTTCTCAAGTTGTCACCAAACTGCTGAATTGATGCTTTAAACCGACTGTCATATTTCGTCTCTCCAAAGTAATTCCAGGTGTCAAACCAACGCAATTTCCACCAGTTCCACTCGTTCCTCCACAGTTCAGCTCAGCAAATACCGTAATCTGACTCTACGCACTTTGATCTTTGAGCAAACGATTGTTTTCACACGTCACTCCTGCGTCTACCGTCTAACCAAGATTGCATCGTTAGACGCGCCGAAAATTGCGATTTCGTGAAAACAATTACCCACGCAACGCAGTCGCCGAACTTCATTTTCGCGGCGGACAACGAAGGCGTTTTCCTCTTCTGATTTCGGCTCCTTCGAGTTCATTATTTCGCTTTGTGCGGCGAACGTCATGTTCTGATTTTAATTAAGTTCTGAAGAGTTCGCCGAGGCGCTCCTTCATCGTCATTTAGCGCGCCGCGTAATGACGTTTTTCGGTCGGCGGTGGGCTATTTTGGTGCTCTGTGCTGTTCTGGGTTGTAGTCGCTGGTCGAGAGAAGTGCCATCGTGGGTTTTAAAGGTTGCTCTCTGCGATTCAGTTGCTCTGCGAGAACTGATGGGTTAGAATCTCTATGGCTACAGCAAATTCTCAACTTGCCACCTTCGTTTAGAGCTCATACTTGAAGTGATTATGCTCATGTTTTAAGGGAACTCTCCTTGTGAAGCGCACATCAGAATGGCGCGCTATTCTGTAAGTGCACTTTGTAGATTTGCTTGGTTGACCAAGCAACTTCAACCAAGTCCTTTCATCGCGTTGCGGAACGCCTCACGCTCCAAGAGTTTTGCACTCGCTGATTAAAGCTATTTCCAGCTGCCTGCGTTCCTGTGACGTCGTAACATTATGTATTTTCATTCCAGTCAGCAGCAATCAGGATGCTGCTGCTGCTGCTTCTGCTTATTGTTTTCACTGGGCACAACGAATTAAGCTCTCGAATGCGTTGCCACGTGTGTCCGTTTACTTTGTGCAAACAATTTCGCGAATCGACGGTAATTCTGCGAAGAGGAATTCGAATTAATTTCGAATCTTAGTGTTCGGGCATAAACGCTCACTTGCTCACTGAATAGCGGACGTTTTAGCATTCATCTTTCAATCTAACGAGCTGTATGGTCATGTAAGCATTTACTCACTCCGCGGCACGTCAAAAGCGTGAAAACGGCGATAGGAAATAGGTGTACCGTATCCCTAGACTGAAATTGCTTAGATGGAATGGAGTTTTCAACAGCTTTGTCTTGTGATTTTAGTCCAAAACCACCTAAAAACAATGATTTGTGGCTTATTGGCTGAGAAACGGCAAAAAAGTGGCTTGAATGATCTGATCGCAGCCGCAGTTTGCGGAATTTCGCAGCCTAATCGTCACAAATCCGGAAAAACCGTACCCAACCCTTTTCAGCACTGTTGTCCGACGCTAAATTGATTGAGCGCTGTATGGTTTGTGCTTGGGTTTAGCGCAAATGTCAGAACGTTGTTTCCATTGTTTCTGTTGCTGGGTGCTCCACCGTTTCTGCTCTTCTGAAGCGCTTCAATGGCCGACGATGATGTCGATTGGAAATCTGGCTAATGATGTTAGGCTTCAGGCTGATCTTTAGTCGTTTTGGACAACAAATTTTTGTCCGTTCGAAGGCGTGAAAACATTAAGGATTCTTATATTCAGCGCTCTAATACTGCGATTGATGCTCATTCCTTCATCACATCACCTTCATGCGTTTTACCTCTAGATGGAGGGCGCGGTCAGTTGAATTGACGCTTCATTTGGTCAGAAAAGATCGAGTTTCGCGTTGCAACTTTCCCAGCACCGCTTGGCCGCCAAATCACCGCCCTAAGCATCAACCAAACGTCAACATGAGTTATCTCACATAGACAACCATTCTGCTAGAATTGGCGACCTTCCAGGCCCCCAAAAATGCATCATATTCACTTGTCCAGAACAAACTACTCTAACCAGGTTACCCATCATTCGTGTTTGTCATGGAGTGCATCCACTGGTCGTACGACCGCCCTTTGGCCAAATTCTGACATTTTGAACCGCGGCGACATTCAATCCGCTGCACTTTGTGTTCTGCGTCATCGCAGTTCACTCATCATGACTTCATTAGTGTAAAGACCGCAAACAGCTGCTGCTATCAGTCGCGGAAATCGCAATATTCATGCTATCCGTCGCGCTCGCTTCCTACTCTTGATTGATGCGCTGCCATTCGCGTTGTCATCCGTCTTCAAAACAACTTTTTATGCGAGCATCCTGGGCGCGATTCACCCGATTATTCGCATATTTTCATACGAATTCTGCTCTCTTAATTCGTGCCTATTTGGGCTCGCTTGAAACGCAAGTTTATCTCAGGATAATTGCGATCAAATTTGTGCAAAATCCTCTGCCTAATTCTCTAGGAAGACTTGCATAGCGCCATGAACACATCGCTTATCGAATTGTTCGTCGTATCGGGCTATATGCACGACCAAAGAACGCGATAGATAGATGAGCCTGCGGGCCAGATGTTTCTCCCGATCACAAAGACCCGAAAGAACGCATATGAGGTGGAAGTCGCGCCTTGGCAAAGAGAAATCCGCCTAATTGCACTGATTTCTTCTGAAAACTACTCGGAACGTAGACAACGCTGGTCTCACCGCGATTGTATCAACTGTTCGTCCCTTATTTCTGTCTATTTCTGTTCTTTACTCTTAAAACAAAGATGAAATTGATCTGTTGACATATTTCGCAGTCTACAAATTCCAGAATCGTCGGAGAACGACCGTCAGTCCGTGTCCGTTTAATTGCATTTTGTGAAAAGCGCTGTTTTTGTTTAGAGGAGCGAGCGTCCTCCTCCACGTTTGAAAGAGGAGAAATGAAAATTACTTTTTGACTCTTCTGTTGGCATTGAGTTAGAATTAATCAATATTTGCTCTTGAAGCTTGACTGACGGACAGTCTCTAAGCCCAACTCTATTACGTCGACCGAGTTTACTGAGTTTTTGTCTTGGAGGTCGCTGCACTGCGCATCAATATCATTGAATTCGTGTTTGGCGACTTCAATTTGGTCAAATTCTTATAGTTCAACATTGTAAACGAGCAAATTTCATGCTTTTCATTAACCAAAGAGCTTAAAATCAACGTTTATCTCGGCTCAAAATCAGTCTGTGGAATGTCATTAGTGCATGTTGATCGCTGTTTGTTGTCGCTTCCTTGTTGTGAAAACGAAGTCGCGGAGGTTTCGAATTTCTCCGATCGACCAACAAACATTGAATCTGAAGCAAGTATTGATTGAACAGCGCTGTTCCCAGGCTAATCAGTTCAAGTTGGGTCATTAAGTCGCGAGCGTGTTCTGTGTTCTTTGGTTTATGTGATCTGTCATGTGCATGTGCCATTTCGTATGAATTGATCCTAATATCACGATAGGGACGAGCCCTGCGTGGTCAGTTGCACAGAGAGCACCGCCAAGTCTCCGTTTTTCCAAAAATTCAAAGATGCAAAAAACAATGAACCAATTCCAAAATCATCGTTATTCCTCGTGTTCTGATTTGCCCAGCCGACGCGGTGGAGCTCTAAAAGCGTCCACTTACTTTGTCGTTTCTTGCGTGTGAGACTTGCATTGCGCCATTGCAATAAGCATTAACCTCTGATCTGATTGCAGAGATGGGCTGCGTGCAAACCAAAGACACGCATCAACATGAAAACAACAAAATTCCGCAAATCGAAATCAACGACTGCAAAGCGAAAACCCCGATCATCGCCGCGCACAAACCGCTGAAGACGACGTTGAGCGGCAGTTGGCACAATCTTCACTTTCCAAAACAGACGTCCTCCTCCTGCTTGAGGCACAGTTTCAGCTTGAAATTCGTGAATCCTGGCCGGAAGTGAGCCTACCTTCTTTCTCTTCAATTCGCAACCCGATTTTCAGGAAAAGCTTCTCTTGTCGCTCGATGCTGACCCCAGACGACAAGGAGATCCTGCAGAAGCACTGGCTCCCTACAGTACTCACCCAGGAGCCGGATCTCTTCATGAAAGTGATGATCGAGTCGATGAGGGATTGTCCCAAGATCCTGGACGTCGTCTCGTGCAATATGCGGCCGTGCGGGGCTCAATTCAACGGTGATATGCTGTCGCATTGGCCCAAGTTGAAGAAGATCACCAAAGGAAATTGTCACTTCTTCACGCGGCAGATCGTCCTGAACAAACTGGAAGACAGCGTCATCAGACGGGAAGCGGAGATCCTTGGTAGGCTAATTCCTGAGTCAGTCAGTTATGGATGCTCAAATGACTCATTTCAGGACCTATCCACCTCCAATACGCTCCGTTTGGCTTTGAGCCCTTCTTCCTGGACATTTGGCAAACGAAGGCGGTCGCTCTGATCGCGACGCTCGCATTCCCGACCGAAGTCGACCAGATTCTGTTCGTGAAGGCGTTCAAGACGCTCTGCAAATTCATCTGCACGCTGATGGTGATGGAAGTGGAAGATTCCTATCAGTCGATGATGTATCTGGAGGAGACGATCAAAACGCTGAATTGTTGAAGAACGATGGAGCTGTTTGTAAATAAAGCGATTCGTGCAAAGAACCGAATACCGTAATCCGACACGCAATTGATGCTTTGCTGATCGCGCTGGAATCACTCAAAAGTGCAGAACATTCCTCCCACTTCTTTGTTCTTTTGGACGTCATGACTTTGTACTTTAGCGTCGTCGAAATACGTTGACGCGTGCTTTTGGAGTGTTTTTGTCCGCTGAAACGCGCAAATTTTTGCGGGTAATTCTGCACTCAAGGGAGAACGCTTCACGGCGCATTGCAGAACCGAAATGTCACGGGAACGATGGAGCAAACACGATCACTGAAAATCCATTTTACTCCAATTTAGCCTATGGTATTTGTGTAAAAAATTATTCCAAAAATGCATCAGCGAATTCTGAATTCCGAGTTTTGGAACAGAACAACTCGCCGCCAGAATTGTACTTGGTTAGCAAACATCGTAAGAAGAAGTTTGGCTCCGTTCTAGGCTAACCGTACTGTAACTGCCTTGAGCGAATTCGAATTTCGACGTTTAGTTAAAAGACAGCGCAACACTCATATTTGCAGCCTTTTTTGCCTGATTTGCCTGACAAAGCCTTACAACCCAATAACTAAGCTGAAATACTGTATGTTGCGACCTGGTTGGAAGCTTAAGTTTAACTATAGTCCCGATGTGCCTGAACTGTGTATCAAGCCAAATTCAGAATCAGTTGCTAATCGGGGCGCTAGCCTACGCATGCCTAAACCCAGTTGCCAGAGAACAGCTGAGAATACAGAAGAATCAAAGAAAATTCAGCATTGCCCCACAAGTTCACTTTTTGGTGTTTTTTGAACTTTGTCCCATTACGCATCTATCATGGTGTGTCGTTGCTGTCACAGCAACAAACGCTGTGCGGAACATTTGAAAGTGCTGGAAAGCGTGTCATGGGGACAATTTCAATGACAATAAAACTTGATGTTTCTCTTTTCATGCGCTTCAATGGGTCCGCAGCGACAACAAGTGGCCATCTGCGCTATCACTGAGCGGAGAATGAAAGCGCAACTTCTAAAGACTCAATATGTAAAGCGAGCGAAATTTTGTTTGACGTAGCGGTGGCGTCGCCTAAAACCCTGGTTTTAGGCATTACAAAGCCTGTCAAATCACTAAGCCGGCACGATCAGTTGGTCGAGCTTTGTGTATTAAATACGCGTGTGCTTAAAAAGGAACACAAATGTTTCTGCTTTCCAAAGTTTAGACTCAGAAGTATCGACAGAGCTGGTTCCTTTACGCTAGACCTAAGTCTCACTTATGCTTAGCTTAATTCTCTTCTATGCTTAGCCAAAACGAACGGTTAGTTGCATGCCACAAAGGTTGCTTGACACATACCGACACGTACCGTACGTGTCGGTATGTGTCAGGTCAGATGCGTCTGAAAGGCGCTTTACAAAGCCTGACGAACGTATAAGTAGGCTAAAAAACTAAGGCAGTCAGTCTAAGCCTAAGGCAGTTATGGTTTAGCCTAATAACGAAGCTTTAGCGCGTAACGGCCCAGCACAAAGTTAGCCAGGTGCCAAATCCAAGGCGCGCCCTGTTTTGATACATCAGGTTGGCACTAAAAATCTTGAAGAGATCGTTAGTTCGTGAAAAAACCAATTGACATAAATATGCGTTTTTGGACAGCATAATCTAGATGATGCTCATAAAAAAAGCTTCAAATGCAGTCGGCAGGTCCTAAACACTCTCAGAGTGAACATTTTTGCAGTTTTGGCGGGAAAACTTGATATCTGAAGCTCTTCACGTCATCACAATCTGTCACAATAATTAAGAATTTATGCTCACAAGTGCTTGTCAGTGCTTTCTTATAAACAACTTAATTTCTGTTTTTCGTCTCTCAAATCCGGACGTCTTCCATCTCCAATCAATCATAAATTCTGAGCAGATCGCCGCCGATCAACAAGCGGGCCAACAGCACTGAGTTCGCGGGTTCCTCTCGCTCTCGTCAGCTGATCTCTTCCATCTCGCGTGCTGTTCATATCAAATTGGCGAAAATTCTGATTGTTTCAACGCTCTTTAGCAAAATTAATCCGTTGTTTCGGCCTTCCGCAACCCCAAAAACCTCACATTTAGCTCTATTTACACAAAAAAAACAGCACACTTGTCTGTGGCCCTATTTCCGCCGAAAACAAGGATTAGACAGCTAACTGCGGCCGTTTCATCAAATCGCGACTCAATTGCCGCTCCTCCATATGCGCGCGCGCGCGAGGCTCCTCTCGCGCTGTTGGCCGCTGGGGAATTCCTGCCGCTGATGTGTGAGAGGAGTTTAATTAGATTCTCGCGAAACTTCCGCAATCACGCGACGGACGACTTGATGTCCTCGTTTTCAGTCAAGAGGACGCGAACGAAGACGAAGACGTCGTTTATTCTGATATTGCAGCTCTCTGGTCGATTCTGTTAAGAAGCACGCGAGAAGTGATGATTGAGCACGCGCGCGCGGAAGTGCACTCATTTGGGCGCCAAAAAGCGACACTTTCACGATGGCTACACTTGTGTTTGCCCGCTCGTTAAATTCGTCTCCCAGTGGCGGAAGACTTCCGTTAAGGTCGCGCCGGACCAACTGCTTCGTGGAGTTTTCGAGCGGAAGTCACATAGTGGTCTCTTTGTTTTGATTTCACCTTGATTTATTGAGTTTTTGAAGCC
Source organism: Steinernema feltiae (assembly GCA_007213375.1). NCBI lineage: Eukaryota > Metazoa > Nematoda > Chromadorea > Rhabditida > Steinernematidae > Steinernema > Steinernema feltiae. The sequence continues at coordinate 41,868 of MQUG01000476.1, read as the reverse complement.
TCCAGAACGTCTATTCGAGGATTTGCGCTAAAAGAAGTCGTAGTTTAGCGCGTTTTCTGGTAAAATGAGACCACTTAGTCGAATTTTAGTCTGTAGGTCTGCAAAATTTGAAGGATACAAAGATTGGCATACGGGAGGCCCGCATTTTGCTGATTAGCTCTCACTACTGTTCTCGGTAACCCAGATTTAGCCTAAAAAACCCGCCTAATCCAAAAACAAGCACAAAATTGTGGCTTTTGTGTGGAGAAACACGACAAAATCATCATTTTCTACTTCGCTACGGACTCACTGTGCGCTCCACCCGAGTTCCTGAAGGCTCACACCTGTCACCCCTTTCCGGGCCTCAATTTCGCGTTAGTCTTGCACGGCCGGGGTCCCAAAATAACAGCATGATCGATGTGATTGTTTTTGAGTCAAATTCAATGATTATGGAATAGCGGGCGCACACGCGATAGGAAGACAACTGGCCGCTGAACATGTCACATTGCAAGCAAACAACACATTAGTTTGACTGTCATAACTGTTGTCGTTTCCTCAGCTACTCGTGCTGTTTTGAGTCCATAGGTCAAGCCCGTTTAAACCGTGTTTTCCACCAAAGATTGCATGCTATTAACCACAAGAGTGCGCGCACTTTTAATGACACGTTTTGGCTCGTCTTCAGCACTTTGATGCACAATACACAAACGCACAAATCAGCTAATTGCATGTAATATGAGCAGTTTAGAGTTAGACCAAACCAAGGACAAATCGCTAGCGCTATCACGTGTCCATTTGCTGCCGAGCAATTTCCGCCTTTATCTGACGATTTATGGCGTTCCTGAGCTCCTCAATCAATCAGTCATTGTCTCGATTTATGGATTATGCTTTCTTCGGGAGTTCGGACTCTTAAAATCCAATTTTCGCAGGGATTCCCCTCCCTCGCTCTCTCTGTGCGGCATCCGCATACGTGCGCGTTGCTGCTCCCTTCATCAATAGCGCGAAGCAACTGGGTGATAATCCAATTTGTCGAGACTTCAATCCAAGGGTTTCCGCGTCGTTTCGTGTCAAATTCGCAACATTCGCAGCTGCTTCTTCGCGCGTCTGCGTCTTTTTTTGATGTTTTTGGCACGATTTGTCCTTTGACGCACTTGTAGTACGCGCGCGTTCAAAGTTCGAAAAAACGCAATTTTGATTTAATTGCTGTTTGCTGAGTGGAATTCTGTTTGCGCGGAACCTTTTTTGTCTGTTTTGGGTCAATTAAAACGAAGCTCTCACGTGGGAATCGCGCCGCTGCCTTGATTCGCCGAGTGTTTACCCCGTTTAAAGACGAGACGAAGCGCGAACGAAGCAAGTGACCACTTTGCCTGTTTCAGACAACTTTTTCCCCGTAAACAAGTTGTGCGCAGAGCGCGCGTTATGAATTCTGGGAAGATTCTCTTCATTCTAAGCGTTGAATGCGCGCTGTGCCGCGGATTGAGTCGCTCCGTTCTTTCATTCTCTGATTTTCAGCCAACGTCAGAGCGCAAATTCATGTCCTGTTGAGATGAATTGACTCTTTGCTCTGCTGGGCGACCTTTAGAGATCTTTGATCCATCTTCGCGTTCTTCTCTTGAATGATTAATGGCGACAGCGGGAATAACTCCGATTATCTCTTGTCGCGAGGCATTTTAACCTCAAAATGCAATCTGCAACTTTATCTGGTCGCATGTTGAGTGATTTGCATCGAGTTGAAGGCAGGGCGACTCTCTCCAGGCTCTAATTCAATTTATTTTGATGTTAAACCCACAATCTTCTCTGCAAAATCGCACGCAATTGCTTCGACGACATAAACGAGACTACCGTAACCGTAAGGGTCAAGGACCAGAGGAATGCGCTCTCAAAAGGTCATTTAAAATCAACATCAAAATTCTTCCAAATGAGTGCATAGGAACTATTGCGGTGCACCCGGAGAGCGCCCTAGGCATTGTTCTTTTGGTTTGTGTTGTAAACATGTATGTAAGCGCATCTTTGGCTCCTTCAAGCTCATTTGGGGCTAGCAGTGAGCAAGAACCATCGGCTGGCCTTCCTCAGATTTCAAAATCTCAAATTTCCAACTTTTTCCAGTTCGTATTTCGCGATGCACAAAATAGGAGACGATTGCTAGGCTAAAGCTTTGTGACCGCTTTCAGAGACCATGGGCTGCTCGCTTGCCTGCCCTCTCACCTTCAACAAGATCAAAAATCAATCCAAACAGCCCCGCAGCAAGAAGGTCTCCTTCAATCTGAACAGAGACGACAAAGCGATTCTCATGCAGCACTGGATTCATACGGTCCTCACGCAGGAGCCGAATCTCTTCTTGAATACCATGCTAGCGAGCATCGATCACTCCCCGAAGCTCCTGGACATCATCTCCTGTAAGATGTACGACCCAGCGCTGGAGAACATCGCCGAATGGCCGAAGCTCCAGAAGATGGCGCGCGGCAATTGCGCCTTCTTCACCAGGCAGATCGTCACGAATCGTTTGGACGAAGCGCTGGTACGACAGGACAGCGAGAAGCTCGGTAAGGCAGTTAACTGACTCTTAAATGACCCAAAAACCGTCCTTTCAGGCGCCATTCACATCCAGTACGCGCCGTACGGCTTCAAACCCACATTCCTGGACATCTGGCAGCAGAACATGATCCGACTGGTCGAGCAATGCGTCTTCCCCAGCGACATCGACCGATTGCTCTTCATCAAGGCGTTCAAGACCTTCTGCACATTCCTGTGCACCCTGATGGTCATGGAGTACGAGGATTCGATGCAGGTGATCAGGCATAAAGAGAGAATGTGCAGACCTGAGATATTCACGATAACAAAGTGATTTTATGTTCGTTTATTCAATAAATTATACACGAAGAACTGAAAAAGGCGCCAAAACAGAAGGGGAATTGCGGGTCTTGAGACGATTGGATTGCGGGCAACGTTGCTGCTGTTCACTGCTAAAAGTGATCAGATTTTGGCGTTTTAAATTATGCTTATGCAAGCGTATTTGTCCAAAAACGAACCTACAGTAACCCAAAAACGCAAATTTGGGGTATTTGAATGAAAATCGGTCCAATTGAGGACTCCGCAGTCAAAAAGACACAATTCTGAGTTATCTGAGACTCACAGTTGATGCTCAATGGAGAGGAATACACTGGATTACGGTATGTATGTGTAGATTGTCGTATAGTACGGCTGAAAACCACATCTCTTCGTGATCTTCAATTCGTCACTTTGTCCGCAAAACGTATTTGCAGAGCAGCACGCGATAATTCGAGTCACCGATGGTCAAGTACGCCGCTAGGCAATCAATCTCCTTCAGCTCGAAGCTCACAGATCACAGCACTCTTACAGTCGGGGTTTCCCTTCCAGAGGAGATTGTAGTGCGAACACGGTTTCGTTGCACAGTAGGTCAAGGTCCTCTGTTCGCTGATATCGCCATGCCAGTCGAACGGAGTGCCATCGGACCATTTTAGGGGATAACCGTACATTAGACCGACTTTCAAACCGTAGTAGTAGTAGCTGTACTCTGTTTTGAAGCTTCTCACTGAAATGGCGACCTCTTGATGCGGCCGCGGGCTTCAGAACCTCCCTATCATGTCGTTCTCCTCCTGACTGTGAATGGATGCGGCGTCGGCAAAGCCGAACTTCGTCTTGCAGGCGTAAATGGTGCGGGTGAACGTTGGTTCGTAGGTCTAAAGAGCGAATTCACTCGCGGAAAACCACAAAACGGACCGAGTATTCATTGTAATCCATCAGATAGTAGCAGCCAACAAACGAGCTTGTGGAATGCTCGGTCCAATCAGGTCTGCAGACCGCTGAAAAGTTCTACAGTAGCATTTTAGGTTCCCGCAACGATCGCTCTCTACTCTTAGAGTCGAAATACTTGTAAAACGACCGCGGGCATTGGTCTGCATTGAAGTCGAGAATGTAGCCCTGTAGATCAGCAGAATCGACCAACGCGTAGAGCTTCGTGTAGGGAACACACGCGTTGGTGCGCTCGTTGTACGCGATCGCTAAAGGCGGATTCTGAACCCACTTCATGGCGCACGCCTCTGCGTCCTCGGCTTCTATCGTCTCCGTTCCCGCTTCTCCTTCAAACGATTTTCCCCTCGGCGCCGGTTGAATATACAGAGTGGCGTTATTGGCGACTGCGTGGGCGACCAGGACGAGAACACACAGCGCACAAAGCGTTGTCATGATCGCGAATAGAACAAGGATGTGGAGGGAAATTCGTTTGAATTTCAAGCAAACGCCCAAAACGATTGTTTATGCGTGTGCGAATTCATTTGAATGGTAAATGACGGGAAAAGGCTGCAAAATATCGAAAAACGCGGATATTCTATTCAGAGGGCAGCAGTGTGCCGCTTAGATGCATGCAGATTACGGTAGATGCACTCTTGAAGAGGTTCAAACTGCAATTTCAAGGAATAGTTCTGAGGTTGTTGTACTGCTACGCATTAAAGCACGACAATATGGCGCCAGGTCATCTTGTGCCTGGTCGTAAAGCGCTAAAGCTTCCAATTAGGCTAACCAGACCGTAAGGCTGACTGCCTCATTCTTTCAGCCTAGTTACTGACTTACCGTGCTTCGCAGGGCGATTATGCTGCCTACAGTATCATTCTTAAATGGGGCGTTCCCTATGAGTCACACAGAGCCTAATCGCTACTCTAAACTGGGTGTTTATTGCTCCAATATTCCTCTTCTTGTTGACTTTTAAAATTCACATGTACTCCACTTTAAGAACTCCCGCCGCGATGCATTTTGCGCGCTGGGGAATTGCAAAATGCAGACTTGAAAAGGAAATTAGATTACTGATGAGTGGCGCTAACGAGACGCCAAGCGGAGCGAATTGCTACAACCGCCGCTGGCCGCTCCGCATTCATTCACTTCCGCTCGACTGACGAAATCACGGAATTTGCAATCTTTAGAGAACTCCTTGATTCCACTATTTGCGGCTTGTGTGAGCGAGTTACTTCATTTTCTTGATTGTTTACTCCGCTCTGGTCACTTGGCCTTCTCACGCGTCCACTATACGTTCTTTAGACGTGCAAAAACGCCGCAAAATCGTCGTCTTCACCAAACAACAAATTCGTAATTGTAGTACGCAATTCGATTGTTACTCTTTCTTTCTCGTTCAATTCGATTTGCGCGAACGAGTCGAGTGATGCGACTTCCGACGCAAAGTGTTTACTTCTGCTAACGCGATTTGCTTCTCAGGAGCCTCTGTTTCTAGAAGGTTTGGATCGTAATTTTGGATTTTTTGATTGAAAATCAATTGGTCGCTTATCTCCGCTTTCAAAAGAGACAGTCCTTGTTGTAAATTCACGTTAAAGCGCTAAAATGTAGCGAGCTCGATGAGGGACATCCGTGGCAACGCTGTGCAGCTGCACAGCCACGTTTTTCCTTTTGGTTCCGGCTTAGAATTGATTTGATTAGTTTTTGTGGCGCTCCAGACACAACAATTGGATTGTACCGCTGTGAGTAGGTGCATATTTGGGGTTTCTTAGCCTTAGAGCTCCACGCTCTTGCTGCCCGGTCTTCTTGAAGCCTCGTTTGGTTCATCCCAACTGGTCCTGACTGATCACAGGGCGTCGATAGCCTTGAACCTATCGTTTGCAAGCGCAGTTGCTGATTGTGCGGCTGTAAAATCCAATCGTCTTTTCCTTAAAATTGGATTTTACAGAAAGCGTCTTCGCTTCTTCGGCGGCCGTCTTCCAGTCTTCGAACTTTGGTCGTCTCACAGTGTTGTTGTGATGTTGACGGTTTGTGGTGAATGATACTAATGACATGACCGGAATCGCCGACATGTCAACTGATAAACAGAGGGCTGTTTGGGTTGTTTTGGTCAAACCGAGATGATTTTGTGCTCGCATTGTTGAGACGCGTTTGTGTTTGGATTCAATCAGCCTATTTAATTGGCGCTCTCTCTCAGTTTGAGGCGTTTTGTGACGATTATCGTGTGATAGAGATGGTGTTTACAGGCTGATCGCGTTGGAGACGCTCCAACTGAACTGAACTGACCTAATCGCTGTTTTCTGCTTTCACGAGATGATCTTTTGAAATGGAGAGCAGCGCCTCGCGCTCGTTCCTTCCGGCAACAATCCCTTATTCGGTCTGTTCACTCTGATGAGAGTGATTGGCTTTCGGCTCGCACATCCCACGCTGACGGACAGCCACATTATCCTTGAATTTGTGGCCGAGTGGTTTGTAGCCATGTGTTTCCAGTCGTCTTTTCGTGTTTTCTTAAAGAAACGCGGTAATTTGGTTAGAGAAAAGAAGGATTTCTTTGTCGTCTGCGGCGCTTTTTTGCATTTCTAAAAACTCGACTTAAAATCGTGACATTTTAAAGAGATTTGCAGTCGTGCTGGAGGCCAAATTTCTGTCATCAACCTCAAAGCAACTCATCTAGGCGGTAACCCAATCCTCGCCAGCGGACTCACTGCTTAAACGTCAACTTCTGATGTTGTGACAGTTCAGTACGGGGCACTTCTTTGTTTTTGTTTATCTGCATTCTCCTCCAACTCGATTGTCCTTCAGTCAGACTCTGCGATTAGCTCCCGCTCGCTGCTGTCGTGCCCTCTGAAGTGGAAACGGAAGTTGAATTTGATTGAATTAAACCGAAAGTCGCGCCGCTTCTGATTAATTGTTTTGCGCTCGCGCACACCGCTTCCTGAATCCTGAAATTCTCGCTCTTTCAGACAAGATGGGTTGCATTCTGGTCCGCTCGCAGGGTTTCGAAAAGCGACGCAACAAGACTCCCGGCTACAAGAGCATCAGAAAGAGTCGCACGGTGACCTTTGGCCTCAATGAAGAGGACAAGAAGATCCTGATCAAGCACTGGGAGCCTACAGTACTCACCCAGGAGCCGGATCTCTTCCTGAAGACGATGATGGCGAGCATCAAGGACTCTCCGAAGCTCCTGGAGGTCATTTCGCGCAAAACGGTCGATCCGAGCATGGCGAGCATCGCCGAATGGCCCAAACTGCAGCAGATGGCGCGCGGCAATTGCGCCTTCTTCACCAGGCAGATCGTCACGAATGTCTCGATGAATCGCTGGTACGGCAGGACAGCGAGATGCTCGGTAGGTCAACGCTCGCTTTAAGCCTCAATCGATCCAATTGCAGGAGCGATTCACATCCAATACTCTCCACACGGCTTCAAGCCCATGTTCCTCGACATCTGGCAGTCGAACATGCTGAAGAACATCGAGCAGGTCGCTTTCCACAGCCAAATGGAGAAACATCTCTTTCTCAGAGCTTCGCCGAGCTCTCCGTCTTTCTGTGCACTCTGATGGTCCTCGAATACGAGGATTCGATGCATCAATTCAGGAAGAGTGAACGCAAGCGGAGCAGGAAGCTCTCGTTCTGGTAATTGAAGACCGTGTTGTCACTACGCTTCTCCTCTATACGCATGTAAATAGTTGAAATAAACTGTTTTATCGGGAAAGTTCGCACATTCGATCAATCGAGACATCGGTATAAAAATGTCTGAAATTTCGTCTTTTCTTCCAATTCCGACCTTCCTCACCATGAAATTAGAAAAAATAAGAAATGTTGCAATCAGAATTTGAGTCACGCATTCTACAAGTTCAGAGGAAACTGGTTTTTACTAGAAAAAGCCGTTTTGTTTTGGTCTCACGGCAACTGTATTCCGACACATGTCCCGTATACGGTCGTTCATTGACCGATGAACGCTGGGCTTGGCAGTTTTCTGGCTGTTTCACGTGATTCTGGTGATACGTCTTGGTGAATCGATGGTCAGACAGACAAGACACGCGACAGCGGCTCTTCCTTTGGCGTCTTTTTCGGCTTTTTGAAGAGAGATGATGTTTGGAAACTGAAAGAATTCCGTCTTTCCCCCCGTTTCTACACTTTGAGGCAAAGATTGAGTCAAACATCAAGCGATCATGTGCTGCTGATGCTGACAAAAAAGTTCAGATTCTGTTGAAAGCTTCGACAATGGTGATTCGTAATCCGCGAGAAAATCCAGGCCCAAGATGAAAGCTTGGCGTGGGCTCTGCGCACGCGGAATTGAAGTCAATTCTATGCGTATGGCAATACAAAAACCAGTCACGCGCCACCTCACGCTCTGTCGTTTACCCTTTCGACTCGACAATAGAATGACTTCTCAGAAGACACCTCGTCAGTTGCACTCTCTTCTCATACATCCTCATACGTGTGAAAATGCTCTGAGAATGAGGGTTGCAGAGTTCATCGCGCTCCTATGCGATTGTTCTGTCTGCTCCAAACGAAGATCTGCAGCGCACAAGTGCAACGCGTTCAAGCTGATGTCATCGTGGAGTTCAATTAAGAATTCACCGTGCGCTTGGCGAGTTTGTATTAGGGAGGCAAAAGCTTCCAAGCAGCTGCTTTCGGTGGTTTCTGTGATCTGGACGGCGGCGAAGTTCGACCGACCTTTTTCAACTTTCAAGTCACAGCGAATTACGTGCCCATTAGGGTCTGTTTTCATCCCAATTGAGATGTTTGCCATTCGCTTGCTTTATTATGTGTTTCTCGTGGCTGACCTTTAGCAAAAACTTAGACATCACAACAAGTCTACAGTACGGTAATTGGTGCTTCTTTCACCAAATAGCCATGTTCTAGAATGTTTTCAAAAGAAACGCTGAAAATTGTTTAAACCCCCTTAGGAGTGCCCATAAAACGTGCCAAGACCTCGTTCAATTCAATGATAAATCAGTTTGCGGTTAATCGGAAGAATTATGAGTTTACACTTGTTTGTTTGCTTCAGCGCGCTTTCGAGTCATAATCGCCAGTAATATGTCGTTCATGTGGTATGTTCTGAACTCGCTGATCTGGCGGTTTCTTTAGACTCCACTTTAGCTCTAACAGAGAAGAAGACCGATGTCTTTTGCTCAGTTCTTGTTATTCACTGGCTCAAACAACGTCTTTCAATGCTCCTGTGAGCTCAATTCCAATCTGACGTGGATTAAATCAATTGTGAAGATTGAATTAACGCTTGAGAGCATGCGAATCAAACAACGCTGAAGACGAAATTTGATATTTTACTCCCAAAATACGTGCGAGTAGGTTCATTCGATGCTCCGTGCTAAAGCTGAAGATGCTCCAATCCAGCTTGCTCCCTAACAGCCTGTAAACAGACGTGGCAAAATCGCTCCAACTCGTCATCCCGATTCAAGGAAACTGAAGGGAACAGGGAAACTATGCCGGAAATCCGCCAATTTCGCTTCCAAACCGGTTTAATTGCCATGATTGTTCCATAGCATCTTTCAGTTCAAACCAAAAAAATCCGCTTTGTCTCTTCTAATCCGCCGCATTCAGCGCATCAGTTTATGAGAAATTGAGCCTGAATTCTCCATTGTTCATCGATAGGTGTTCAACAGTGCGCGAGAGTGCAGATCCAATCCTCCTCAGTGCAGCACTTGTTAATCTCAGCGCAGCGAGGCGAACGATCACTTGCGAGACCTTCAATCTCATTATTCTGTTTTTCACCCCAAACAAGGGAAAAATCGTCATTTCAGCCAGCCCACCCCTATGACCGTTAACACAAGGGCGTCCTGTTGACCCTCCTCACAGTGCAGCCTAACAGCATTTTCCGCTCTGGTAGCTTTCTTCCTCCTTCATTAGCGTCTATTTTCACGCGCAGATTTCAGTTTTGAGGTCATTCTCCGAAGAATAACACGTGTGCGCGGCTAAATCAGGTGCCAATGGTCTGAAAGAGGGCAATTCTGACGTTATTGCCAGTTCGAATATTGTGGTTTATGGCTGTTTTTAAGGAGCTCACGGTTACTGCTAGAGCGCACAGCTTTGAATTAGAAAATTCGATTTTGTGGACTGCACCTCGTGTTAACGGTGAATTGTCGACGCAAGATGTTGTTGTGCACTTGGAAAAGACACGAGCGAATTATGAGAAATTGTGTTTTTCGTCGAGAAAGTGCGATGTAGTGAGTCGGTCTGTAATTCACTCACAGCTCCACCTCCTCCATTCCTTCTCGATTGTCACTACCGTACGCAGCTGAAGCTTTCTCACACGCTCAGTTGCTTTCATTTGCGTGTTCGCTGTTTGGCGCGAGTGTTTTGCAAAGATGTGAAGGAGCGATCGTCTCCGGACCGTCGAATATTCAGCAAAACAACTCCTACGAACTCGTATTGAGCAACATTTTGATCATAAACGCAGATACAGAGCATCAGCACGCGCAAATTGACAACACTTGGTTTTCAAAAACCTTTTAAATTTAACATTTTGGCGCCAAACAGCCGTTTCGAGACAACTGACACGTATCCTCATTCCATTGCGTTTGTCTGAAACGGGCGGTGTGAGTTTGACCCTGTCGTCTCTGTTGTGATGTTTTCTGAATGACCGGTCGTTTTTTGTTTTCTCCAAAACATCCTCCTTTCTTTTGTCTCTGTTCCGCGTGTGAATCCCAACAAAGAGGAGCTTAACGCAAATTCCTTGAAAAAGTGACTTCCTCTATCTGAGCAACGACGTCATAACACATCAGATCGAATCGAAGTTCAGTTTGGTGTCGCTTAGAAGCCGACGGTTTTTTTTCATTTATTTCATTAGGCAAATGCGTTCAACGAATTTTGAGCCGAGCGGTTTGGTAGGAGCTTGATGGTCTTTTTTGAATTCACTGGGACTGTCAGCAGGATGGTCGATGTACCATCCTGCTGAGGCATAGGCAAACCGAGCCAATGGAATTTGCACATTGGTTACTCCTCTATGACAGCAGAATGATCTAAATCGATTTTTTAAAGCGTTATGTGGAGGTGGACTCATTAATCTCGGCCAGGGAGGCGGAGCCGTTGACTGTTCGACCACACCGCATGATATAAACAATGCTTTCTTGACAATCTAGCGCTTCTTCTTGTTTGAAACGCTGCGGTCCTAGCAGAGCGGGACACGTTTTAACTGGAATCCGCTGCTCTGATGGACTGCGCTGTGCCAGAACTCAATCTTGGAATTCGATCGCCGCAAATCGAGTTTTCCATTTATTGCCACTTGACGCGTATCAATTTAAATTCGGCTTTTTGCATCTAGATGCATCGATCTTTGGCCTGCATCGTGCGTGAATTTGGTCGGATTAATGCCCAAATCACTTAGTTTTGAGGAAGTGGATTATTTTGAAGTCTTGAGGCTGTTTGCGGCGATTCGAACCCGGAACTCAAGTTCGAAAAACAATTTTTGTGCTTTTCTACAATCTATTTCCATCATTCGGCTGACGTGAACAATCGCTCGCTTCCAAAAAACGCAGACGATGACGCAAACTTGCGTGCTGTGGGTGTCAGCGCTGCGCCTGAATGTTCGATCTGCACGCGATTCAAATTCAGTTAATCTCTGATGTACGCGAATTCGTGAGCGCTGTCCTCTCCTTTATCTGTTGGTTACCGTCCGCTTGTTAGAATAACTATCAATTCATTGAGCCAAGGCTGATCAGTGCTGCCTTGTAGGCCGGAAGAACAGAGCGATTCAAGCTGCAAGTCAGCTCGTTATTGAGCATTTGAGCAGTGGTCATTTAATGTAGCGTCATCTGGCAGAGCGTTATTTGGCCTAACATCTAGCCTGTTGCACCCTACATGTAAGCGAATAACTAGGTACATCAACTAGGTCTAAACCCTGATGCGTCCTTTCTATTTTTGGCCCTTTGTCCTATAATGAGTCCAACCTGGAACCGACCCTTAATAATCTGATTGTGAGCAGACCGACCGACCGACTTCATTGAAGCAGTTAGCGCCATCAGACATCAGGTGTTGTTCACAAGCAGACGCGTCTAGACGCGAATTTTTGAATTTGAAGCGACCTCTTGTAATCAGCCACGAATTGTCGCTTTGCCGCGCTTTGTGCCCCGTTTAAACCAGTAATCTCTTAGTTTCAGAGCATGGGAAGCGTTCTCTGCTGTCTACAGGCCTCCGCCACCAGCAAAATCAACACCGAAGACTCGATCGAAATCCGGAAACCCAAAAGTGAGGCGATTTCGTGCGGCATCTCCTACGACCTCACCAACGACGAGCAGCAGATCCTTCGCCTCCACTGGGAGACTACCGTACTCGCGCAAGAGCCGGAAATCTTCCTCAATTGCATGGTGGAGAGCATCAAGGACTCGCCGAAGATGCTCGATACGGTAACGTGCAATCCAGATGATCCCGAGCACCCGAATGCAGAAAAATGGCCGAAATTGGTGAAGATGACGAAGGGAAGCTGCGCGTTCTTCTCCAGAGTGATTGTGACGCATCGCTTGGAGGAATCGCTGGTCAGGAAAGACAGCGAGAAGCTCGGTAGGCCTGCCATTCCCTTAGTGATACTGTAACTGAGTGCCTGTAGGTGCCATTCACATCCGCTACACTCCTTACGGCTTCAAACCCACATTCCTGGACATTTGGCAGTTGCAGATGCTCAAGCAACTCGAGAAGATCACTTTCAGCGTAGAATCGGACAAAATTCTCTTTCTGAGCGCCTTCAAGAAGCTCTCCATCTTCCTCTGCACGCTGATGATCATGGAGTACGAGGACTCGATGAAAGGAGTCAGGTTCAACGACCGGGAGACGAAGAAGAACGAGAAATGTCCGTTTTGATTCGACGATTGTTTCTTGTTGATCTGTACATAAATCGTTCTTTCCCCCATCAAGTGGCGAGTCCAAAGAGCAAAGAAACTGCCGACAGATCGTGTTTGTGAATCGCCGGACGAACCTGCGATATTTGCACGATTGGCGCTGTTATTCGGAGATTCAAATTGAGGTTGTAGTGGGTAGGGCGTTAAACTTGATTTCGCGAATGAGCCTAGCGGCCCATTTTACGTTGCACCCACTGACAGTTCTTCAGTGCTTCAATAAGATCAGAGGACCGCGGTATTCCTAATGAAATAGAGAAGAAAGCGATTGTAGCCACTTGGTTGAAACCTCCGCATTTCCTTCAAAACGACCTCCGTTCTGTCACAGTTCGCTTCTTCGCGCGGTGGTTTGACTCTCCGTAACAATATTTTAATGTGCATGTGGAAGCGAAGTCGTGACCGAGAATAGATAACAATTGCTACAGTATAACTTGGATTTTCATCATCTTCAGCAATCAATGTGCAGGAAGACCAGTTCGCGCCGTCGGTCCTTCATTCAAAGAGCCGATTGAGCGTGAACGTATTGCTATTGTTCCAAGCCGACAGTCTCGTGGCCCAACCAAGCGCGAACGTCATAAGCGCAAAACAAAGTACCAAAGGCCAAAGGAAACAACCGCCAAGTGAGTTAACGAACGACTACGCGGGAAACGTTGTCGCGCGTCGAACTAGCAGTGAGTTATGAGCTTCTTGACGTAAACTATCAAAATCAAGGGTACACTTAAGAAACAGATAAAAGGATACAGTAAAGTAAGGAATTAGAGATTCCTCCGGTGGCTCTAAGGTGGGTTTCCCTTTGATGTGTGTTGGATACCCGAGAGCGGAGAGTCTGACGACTTTATTGGATGCTCGCTCAGGGGTCCGAAGGTCTCGAGTGATGATAACACGCGCTTATATATCGGGTCACAGGGCGCGCGTCTGTTTGCATTACGACATGGGCGGCGCGGAGGTCACACTCCGTCACAGTAACTTGCCCTAAAATAGCTCAAATTTGACCCAATTTTGATGAAATTGGTGGTTTTGGTCGTATGCGTCAATCTGATGCGATGCTCATGATCTGCACGCATGGAATCCCATCAAAACCTTTTACTTTCATCATATTTCTTCATCTTCACATTCGCTCAAAATTTAAATTTCCGATAAAATCATCAAATATGCGCACGTTCTGGAGATATACACGGGCTATTTACAGAGAAGAGACTCGATTCATCGAGTCGGAATCGAGAGCTTCGGCTTCAGGACCGACGATTCGTTCGGAGCGGGCGGCGTGTCGCCCGCGTCACTCAGTCGCCCCGAGCGCCGTCTCGCTACCATCACTCCGTTCTGGTCGAGCATGTAGGGGCAAACGGGCGCCGGACCCCCACGAGCGGTGATTCCGTTGTTGTGGAAATCCATCTGAACGGGGGAATTGAGCGGAGGATCACGTGCATTCTGCTTACACATGGATCGGGATCTTGATTGACGCCGTTCCGCGGCGTTGTCGTGTCTTTCAGGTGCATGGCGGCGTTGTGGAGGACGCGTTGTTGGTTTGCGACTTGGGCGAACGAGGTTTGGAGGTTGCGGTTCTCTTCGAAGCCGGCGCGGAGCTGAAAACGCGGAATTAGGGAAAGTTGGAAGTTTAGGGCTTTTGGTAAGTTACTGAATAATCTGGCTGTTTGTGATTGCAATTTCGGTTGATTGTGACTTTTTCAAACTCGATTCGTCTTATTTTTGACTTCCAAACTTGAGATTTTACGATTTTTGGTCAATTTCGAGCTCCACAGCTGGTTGGCAGATTTGGGTTGTCTACGCGGTGTAGTCTAAGAGTCTTAGGTTGCTCCTCCTCCTCCTAATCCTCTCAATTAGGGTGTCCACTGCTTGTTCTTACCCCTCTGTTCCTCTCTTTCTTGAAGCATCAAAGTGCAATGTTTGTTTGCTTATCAATCTACGCGCAATTGTTCCTCGTTCTGTCTCCCAAGGGCCTCCTTTCAGGTCCTTCCCGTTATGCGCGCAACAACTGCGTAAAGACCAACCTGATCAACCAAACACGCGGTCAGCACAACCCAAGCTTGACCCGCACCCGGAAGGTCCCTCACGGCCTCCTGCGCCAGCACCACGTCGATCATCGTCTCTCCGAGCTTCTCCCAGATGTTCCCGGTGAAGCCGTAGGGTCTGAGCGCCCCGTGCCGCCGACCGATCATCCGCGGATCGAAATCGCCGTTCGTGTCCGACCGTTTGCGGTCATCCATGTCCAGATTCTTGATTACCGTATCGATCATTTTTACGGTAACTTTCGCGTGGTCTCTGAGCGAAGCGACATCGCTGCGGGACATTGCGGAGAGGAAAGTTCGAGTGGCGAACATGTCGCGGATGATCGGAAGCTGCTTGACGAGTCGATCGTACACCTGCAAACGGATTCATTCGCTCTATGTATGGCGGGTTACGGTACCTCTTCAAAGACGTTGTCAACTCGTTTGCCGCCATTGCGCGTGTGCAAACGGTGCCAAGTGAAGCGCAGCGATCGTTTCTGGAGTTTTGAGAGTTTCGCCTCGTAGTTGTAGTGACGAACTTGACTTGCGGTCGAAATCTCTGAAATGAAGAGAGTGAAGAGGAGGAGAACGTCACTTTGACCGCGAGAAGGCGATTTTCAGGACAAAACATTGTTGACATTTTGGTCTTTGATCGCAGCTCCATCCGACTTAAGGGATTGACGTTAATCTTCGCAGTAAATGAAGACCAAAAGACCACAAACGACACGATCAGAGCTCCTGTGGGGTCATTTACCCTGACATGCACGCTTGAATGGACCAATTTTCTGATAAACAGAGCCAATGTGGACTTGACGTTTAATCAGCCATGATTTGCATGACTGATAACGATAGTGGTAGTTTTAAAAGTCAACATCTTAGAGCTCAAAACCTCAAAATCGATTTTCTATCAATTTTTGCCTTGTTTTGACCTAAATTGGCCTGTAATTCATGACCTGTAATCCAATCCTCTTATGGAAATTGCCCCTCCACTCAATTCCCTCAAAACGAACTTACTATGCGTGCTATCGCACACGGACGGCATGCTCGACGTGCGACGAACTCGGAAGTTGACGCTGAGGTCGTCTGCGTTCGAGTTGTTCTCCGACGGCAACGACGATTCGGTCTTCTGGCGGACGGTCTTCCTAAAACAACAAACTCGTCTAATTGTACCGTAATCTCGTCTCGTCTCGACAGACGACAATCGCAACAATCAAACTTAATGCTAGAGGGAGGGAAGGAGGGATGCGGTGAGTACAGCCGTGCGGGGTAAACAGAAATTTAAAAGATTTGCGTCTGAGACGACCGACAAAGCGAGTTAACTCGCGACGGCGCATCAATGAAGCGCGCCTCCTCGACGATCGGTCCCAACGGGAAAGTAATCGAGTTTTTGCGCGTCAAATCTGCGCAAAAGGCGCTTTCTAGGGTTCCTGCAATGCGCGCTCGCGTTTCCGAGGAAATGGGTCTTAAAGCGGAGGAGCGGAGTGGATCGCTGGGCGCGGCGATCAAAACAAAGGATTGCGCACGTTGTGCGTCGCTGAAGAGCGAAAAGGCGATTTGCAGTGGGATTAGAACGTCAACGGCGCTGAATCACAGCATGCTTACTGACCAAGTGGAACAGTTGAGCCTCTGAGCCGCAAAAATAGGCGCGTTGGCGCTTGAATGAGGAGAGGAAGCCACGCGGGAAGCCCCGTGTGCAGCCATGAGCACCAAAACGCGGTTAAATTTGAATTCGGCCGCTCTTTGAAACAATTTTCTGCGTTCAACTGACGTTGAATTTTCTGCGTTCAACTGACTTTTAAGGGGCAATTCGTTGAAAAGCCAACGATTGGTGTAGGCAAGTGGAGTTTGCAGTGTACGGACACGTTTAGGAGGCAGAGAAGTTACAAATCTCAAAGATTCGCTCACAATTCAGTCGAAACAGGCTGGTATCAAACGCTGCGGACTGGGAGAGCTTTGCAAAGCAATCTTGAATGAAAGTTTTGACTTTAATCGCGTCTCGCAGCCGCAATTTTCACGAAAACTACCAAATTGGACTGCTGCCTGGAATCCCATAATTCTCAGCTTTTTGGGTTCAAATCCTGAGAGTTTTCCACATTAAAAGCGACTGAATGGAAGGGTGGAAACGGATAAATTGCAAAAAGTCTGAAAATTTTGTCATAAGATCGCATCTGGCCACTAATCACAATAGCACGGCCAATTTCTGGCGCATGCTGTTTCAAAAAAGACTAATAATCCCGTGTAAATCCGTCAAAACGAATGAAAATCTATATTTGGAAACAAAAATCCTATTTTGAAAGCGACGCGCTCACTCGACTCGATGCTACTTTTCACATTGAGTAGGCTTCATCGGCCTAATCTTTCGTTTTATGGTAAAGCGAAGCGCCGAAGCGCATTGAAGGAGGCTAGCGTTTTCAAATTTTAATAGACCGACCGCCGTCATGTCGTTGTTTTGTTGTTTTGAGAGGAGGAAGCAGATGACCGCGCAAACGTCATAATTCACGAGTGGCGCTTTCACGGGCGGAATAATTTGGAGCTGAAAAGCTGTTCGCTTCGCACCTACGCACAATAATATCGATGACGACGGTAGAGCGGTGATGTTAGTGCATTGCGGGTGACTACAAAAGGCTTCCGAATGTAGCCAACTGTTTGTTAGTTCAGGCTACAAAGGAACTGCGAATCATTCACAGTTTCTAAAATACGGTATTTTACAGCTGTGATTCCACTAAAGAACGTTGATAAGCGCCTCTGTGGAGACTTCGTTAGACTAAGGGCGACCAGGCGAATGAGGAAATTCAAGAAAATGAAAAATTCGTTTTCGCACTTTGAATTGAAATTATATTCGAGT
The DNA here is from genome assembly GCA_007213375.1 of Steinernema feltiae. Lineage (NCBI taxonomy): Eukaryota > Metazoa > Nematoda > Chromadorea > Rhabditida > Steinernematidae > Steinernema > Steinernema feltiae. Next base: position 24,446 of record MQUG01000476.1, on the reverse strand, counting down.
GCTAAACTGAAAAGAAGACTGAAATGAGAATGAGAGATGGAAAATACGGTTTCGCATGAAGTCTAAGTAGGTTCCTGGTCCAAGTCAAAGTGTCATGTACTTGAAAGTGGTTTAGCTAAGCGTCCTAATAGAATTGTTTCGATTGCGCCGTTCCAAACTGCCATGAACGACCAGGCGCATGAGAAAATGAACAAAAGTCGAGGAAGTATCTGCGCGTGATTTGAAAGTGAATTTCTGAGGCGTCAGCAAGTGAAAGTGGAAAACATCGGAGTGAATCGTTGATGAACTGACGTTCACAGACGCATACTGCTCGAGCTGAGCATCAAAATTCCATCAAAATAGCACTATAAAGCGATCGGAGCATCAAAACATGCGTCAGACTCCAAAAACCTGACCTCCAAGTTTTGGTTTCAAAAGCAATTTGCTGAAATACGATCGCGATCAACCGCCACAGGCTTGTCACACTGTTTTAGGGCTTCAGATCGGTAGATTCAACCCCGTGAAAACCCAAAAATCCAAATACAAAGTACCAGACTGTCCCAGAATCCAGGTATCCTCAAAAACTGATCACACATCTGTCTAGACTCAAATTAGCAACAAAAAGCGCCAAAAGGCGCCAACAAACGCGTCGGCGTTGATGTCTAAAAGCGAATCTGATGCTCGAAGCTGCGCAGAAACAGAATCGTGAGAAAACAACCCAAATCGGTCGTCCGTTGTCCGCGTCTCAATTCAATTTTCTCACGCCCCGCCGCCTCAAAACAAACGTCCCTTCCACCGCTAAAATAATCAAATTACCTCCGAAACAGATGGAACAGGCTACTGTACTTCATAGCGGGCGAGGGGCGGAGGATCACGCACAGCAAACTGGCGATGTAAACCATAGAGCGAACACGTTTATATCAGCGCTTGAAGCGTTGAATTATTGAAATGAGTCGGGTGGAAAGTGTGGGATACACAAAAATCACATCATCCCGGCGCTCGCAATGTCCACGGAAGCACGCGAACGTGAGAAATCGTGTTGAAAAAGGAAGAAGGAAGAAGAGTAGGAGGTGGTGTTCTGAGGGATTTTTTGATTAATTTACGAACTGTGATAGTTATGCTTTAGTGGGCGGTTCTGCTTTTAGATTGAATCGCTGGCTTTGCATCGCTTTAAGACTGGGAGAGCGGGCGTAGGTGGGGTGGAATTTGTGAGATTGGCACTTTACAGCCTGTACCAAATCTCATGATTTCGAGTACGTTAGTTGGCTGACCTGGCGCCATGCAAAACCTGTTTAGTTCAAATAAATGAGTTTCTTTTGCGAGTCCTAAATTAATGCAATTTGCGTAATTTCGCTTTGCTGGCTGTACGGAGGGAGGTTGTAGTTTTGTGCAAGAATTTGAGCGAGAGCAATTGGCCAAAAACCAATTACGATCATTGCTTTTGAGTCCGGTACGCAATGAAGCCTTGATCGCACTACATTCACAACGAGGGCTTCGAGGCTTCGAGCACCCACTTAGTTCCACGTCTGCACAGTTGATGTTCGATGCGAACAACTAAAGCCCCTGGTCTACGGTACACTATTTGGCTTTGGAGTCCGAGGGAAAGCAATATGGCGATATCGTGATATCGTGATAGATTCTCAAGAAGTCTGAAAACTGAAAGTTTTCAAAACGAGAGAGGAAAAGAGACAACAGGAAAACAATTAAGCGGAGCTTGCGAAATTCAAAAGTTGACGAGTGATTCCAAGAAAGCGTGGTGACTAATCCTGAAAAGCATCAGCCGAGTCTTTAGACACAAACGCTCAATGCGAAAACCGAAAGTGCAAAAGCACAGATTGGTTCTCACAACAACTCGGAAAGATCTCCGTTCAGAACGCACTTTTGAGCACAAAGCAGTTGTTTGCATCAGAGACCTTAGTTTTGGAATCTACACGTCATTTGGGTCGCAAACAGACGCCGAGAATGAAACATTCCAAGCAGCCGAGTTGCTTAGAGCAGTCAAAAAACAAGGACAATTCTAAAAAGACAAATTTGACAAATCGGTTTTGTGACGTAAAAGCCTTGTTTTCTATTCTTTGAAACAAGATTTGGATGGAAAAGGACTTGGTCACTACTAGCGCACAGAAGAGACTAGAAATTGGGCAGACAGCTGTGGCTCGAAGACACTCGAAAGGCTTTCTATCCGCAATATCACGAGCTCAATGACGATGAACGCCTTCGTAGACTCTGGTAATCCGCTGAAGGACAATTGATTCGAACTCTACACAAGAGATTATCTCTCAAGCGCTGTCCGCACCAAACGTGGACTTTACGTCTTTATCTGGGTTGCTAGTGCTTACAGGTATGCGCGTTTCAAGGCTAAATTTAAAGAAAACCTAAGATTCGGTCATCTAAGCAACAGTAGGTTCTAAATTTTGTAAAAAATCAGAAATTTTTGAATTGTTCTAAACCTGAAATCTAACGTTCGCTCAGATCGTCAATTCCGCGATCTAGATGGTTCTAAGGTTCTAATTTTACAATGGAACGATGAAGCTAAATCTAGGGACTTCTAGCCGCGTGCTGGTCTAAAAACCTCCCGAAAAACCTGAAAGATCACAAAGTGTCGCACTCCAAGCACCGTGCAACGTGTCCACAATTCTCCGTGTGTGTTGAAAGGTGAGGAAAGAAGAGCTTCTGTGCCCACTCCATGCGCTAATCCACTCGAGACCTCTGCTTACCCGTCGTCCGATTCCACCAGCGACACCTGATCGTTGCAGGTGACGCGCGGCGTGCGCTCCGAACGCCGACGGCGCGGCGGCGATGCTGACCGAAGACGCGCTTCGAGGTGCGTGACGGTGCTGAGCTGATTGCGGTCCATGGAGCTCCTGTAGAGACAGAAAAGGAGTGGAAATGGCACGCGAGAGGACACGACGGAGGGGCAGAGAGGGTGAAAGGCAGCTAATCGTGTTAGTTGGCGTTTGCGAGGAAGCGAGGGAGAGGAAGCAATTATGCAAAACGCAGTTGTTTGCGGTGCGATTTTTGGCGTTTTCGCTGCAAAATCCCCGTTCGAATGGAAGCAAATGAAGTGAACACGAGTGAAACAGAGAGGAAAACGGGATTTTGATGCTCGTGTCGTGCCTATTTAGGCCCTCCTTTGAGGCTCAAAGGGCACATGTCAAAAACACGTGTGCCACTGCGTATAAAACAACTCCTAACGGCCGCCCAGGGCCCCTGAATTCTCAGATTTGCCCTTTAGGGCTATTAACATCCAGCCGTGCTTGAAATAACGACATTGATCGTTTTGAAAAAGGACCGTTTGTCTGCGAGAGCTTAAAAAAACTCGCCCGGAGACTGCGGTAATCGGTCTTGCGGTCTCAGGGTCGTAAAGTGTGGAGTGGAGAGCATAGAAATGATCAAAATTGACCAAAAAGTGATTGAAAATTACGCATTTTCATCGCTGTTTTGCCAAAAAGCTGCAAATCTGTGATTCGGTGGTTGATCTTGATAGTTGAGCTTCCAAAAAACGACTACCTCATGAGAAACAAGCATAAATGGCTCAATTCCAGCCATCTTCACTAGGAGCAACGTCTAGAACGACATAAAATCCCACTTTCGAGTCTTACGCGCGCACTTCAAAAGCAATAGTAATGGTTAAATTGCTCGCCAAATGAGAGCGCCATTAAGTGGCTAACTGGCTAGGCATGCGTCAACGGCACTTTTCACACAAAGACTAATTGACACGATGTATAGGTTAATCGTTCACAACAGAATTTCAAGCACCAGAACATCCACAGCGAGAGCCAATCGTTAAAAACAACAAAGAAACAGTGGAAATTTTCGAATTCAAGGCTCAATCGGAGCTTCAGCGAAGCCAAACCGAAGAACTAGAGGCTTGACTCATGGGGTTCAGCGAAAACAGAACCTCGAAACCACTCAAAACGCTCACAAAAACATCAAAACAACCTTTTTACCGCAATAATTCTCGTCTCTTCGAAGGACCAATTCAATGGGAAAGCAGCACGCTCGCAGGAAATGCCAAATTCGCACGAACCCATCACCACGCTCTCCTTCACTCCTTCAAGGCCAAACAGCACAGAGCACCCGTCGCACCAAAAACTCCCGAATCGCCCTCGTTTTCCGCTTCGACGGCGCCTGCGTCAGCGTATCGGATTCGCAGCGGCAATTATCTAATTAAACTCAAAGAATCGGAAATCGGACCTCCAAGCGGGGCGATAACGTCCACGCGACTCGAGTACGAGTGGAATCCGGATTGCGCCGCGAGATAAACGCGCCGCAAAAACCAATTGAAGCGGCAAATCGAAAAGTAAGTTGAGTTCCTGAGGAGCGCTTTCTGCGCGCTTGTTATTCGCGACGCGAGGTTCCGTGGGAAAAGTGGAGAAAAAATGGATGCGAATTGAGTTTTCGAGCGCTCGGGTTGCGCACAGACAGCACGCGCTAATTGAAAATGATCAAAATGCAAAAGAGAGCGAGTTATAGGCGCAATTGCGTCGTCAACACATAGGACGGGACTACAAATGCAGCCTGAATTGTGTGGTGTTTAGAGCATTACTTCGAAAAACAAGACTTTTATGTGCTTTTGCTCTCCCAAAGCGATTAATTTTGGGGTTTCTGATTAACCCTCATGTTTCAAAAATACCTCAAGTTGCCCTTAGGAGGACAATTTAAATTAAATGGTCAACTCTGCCTCTGGTCGTACCGCCCTTCTCAACGAACCACACAGCTACTGCCTTATGTTTTAAGTGCTTGGCGCCAAATCGTCCTGGTGCCGGGATTCGGCGGCACCGAGTTCTCACGTACCGACATGCCAGACGATTTGACATTGCGCCAACCCTGGACACTCTATCACAGGCAAAGCAAAATTGAAGCCTCATTTTACCCCTATTTGCAATTCATTGCGCAGACAGCCGAGAACCACCATTGCAGATGGTTTTGTGTGCATTTTGGTCTTTCGGTGCTTTGCTACAAACATCAGGCACACGTGTTTTGTCATCTTCTCCAGTACACGCTGAAGACGGATGCGGACAGCTCTGCACAACGCTCTTCCATGTAGCTCAAAAAACGCATGTTTAACGGCTGTAATTGCATGAATTTGCACCCAATGTCTGTTGAAGGCTCGAGTTGGAAACGGCGAACCTCAGTCAGTGCACGTTAGATTCCGTTTCGCTAAGGCCAGAGTTTGGTACCGCATTGGTAACAGCACCCGCCCTGAGACACAACGTGCCTTTTTAAATCAATTTTTGAGTTTGATTTGCACAAAAAGTGTGAAAAGAACGTTTTTGACTCCTTTCAATGAATCTCTTCTCAGTCTGCCCCTTTCTTTGCTTCAAATTCAAAAGTCAACAGCTGATTGATTAGCTTCACCTCATCTTTACGTCATTGGCAAACATTCCCTCTGCTGCAGGTCTAAAAACTGCAAACACAAGCGCGACTCCACCAGGATAGGCAAATGCAGGGCTTCACACACGCTCGGTGCATCGTGCACGCGGTCAAACTCACTTTCGCCGTGGTCGCGCGCTCTTCTCGTTGTTGTTGTCGGTGGGCGAGAGTTCGGCGCTCTGAAAGAGGAAAGACCAAAGTAACAAATTCTGTATTTTGAATCGCGTTTTGAAGTTTGTCCGCTCGAGCAAACAGCATCCTCCAAAACGCCGCTCGACCACGCTGCTGTTTGTAGTGTGCTCGCCGTGGTAGTGGATGCTCAGATCACTCTGCTCGAGCACCGTGGTCAGAGCGCGTTGCTCGAGCACCGTGGTCGGACCACGATGCTCCCTCTCTCCGCGGTGTAGTTTGCTCGCTCAGTCAACTCTGCTCCCACTCACCTGCTGGTTGGAAGTGCCCGGCTGTCCGTAGCCCTTGTGACGATGTCGTCTTCCTGTGGTCATTCCGGCCTGATTCGCCAAGTTTGCGGCCGCTTCCTCCGCTTCCTTCGCCTCTTTCGCTTCCTCCTGTTCGAGTTCGTGGAGGAGGCGACGCCCGCGGACGATTTTCGCTATTAGGAACATTTTCTGGAACGAAATAGTGATTTTAGACGTGAAACTAATGAAACGCGCTCGATTATGGCACGGAGGACAACGCGACAGATCAATGGAAATCCAAAAGCAGGACGATCATGTCAGAAACCAATTTGATGCTCATTATTCCGTGATTTCCTGCCTCTTTGAGCGATCTTTGAGCTATCCAGTATTTAACTACGCTGCAATATCGTGCGAATGAAACGAACAGAAGCACGTCCAGTGCCCAGAAGCCCGTTCCGCTGCCCTCTCTTTGACTCTTTTGAAGAGCTACAAAAACGCATCAGTGCGGACGCAAAAAGTGCGTCCGCACTGATGCGTTTTTGTGGAAAAATCAAAAAGTGGACGGAAACGAGCAGAGATGTCAACAATCGGTTGCGTTACAGCGCCAGACCAAACTCTCCATACCTCAGTTTCGTCGTTTTTTTTCAAAATTTAATAGCAAAAATGACCAAGAAATGCGCTTTTTAAATGGCCCACAATGGCATTACAGACTAATATCGAGTTTGGTTTTACGTCGAGTTTGGTTTTACCGTATGCCAAACAGTCGAAATCGTGCAGAAGTTGGTCACAAACCTTAGCAAATAACAAAGAAAATAACGAAAAAATGAAAATTCAAGGCACTCTTAAGCTCCAGCTACTCCTCACCCAACAGAAAATGTCCGTTTTCGGGGCGAAACCGCAACAATATCCCAGTGCGCACAGACGCGCGCATTCCGTAAACAGAAACGACAAAAGAAGGTCAATTGTCAGGTGGCGATGTTGAGGATAACATCAACATCCCGGTGAATCAGTTGCCGCTACGTGGATTCGCCGCAAACAAGGACGTTGTAATTGGCATTTCCTGGGATTCAGGCGTGTTTGCTCCGCCTAAGAATATCTCCGGCGCCACCAATACCGCGCAATTTCCTGACATGGGCCGCGGAATGCAGTGCGGAACGTTCCAAAAGAGGCATGCAGTGCGCGCGAACAACAAACCCTCCGCTCGCATGCACAATAAAGGGAAAATTCAATTAGCGTTGTTTGCTAATGAAAAAACGGAGTTAATTACGACGCATCTCGACGACCGGCTAAGACGTTGGTGGCTGGAGTTGATGAAACAATGCGTGCCGCCAATCAACACGTTTGATGATCGAACATCGAAGCCCGAAGAGTACGCGTGACCAACTGGCATAACAACAACGAAATCACGCTTTGCAAGCGTGCGTTGAGGTCACGCAAGGAGGTGATGGAAGTTGGTGGCGAAGTGAGGTCGGTGGAGACTTGGAATGACTTTGAAAGCGCAGATCACTAGTCAAGAGCGCAGTTGTTAGACCGAAAGCCAAAAAACAAGACGTATAATTCATAGGTTTAACCTTTATTGAAGGGCTAAAAATCAGCTAAATTCTTCGACTAGGAAAGCCACAGTCTGCTTCTTTGCTGCTCCAGACCAGTAAACCGAAAAATTCAATTCAAAACTGGAAATCTTTGGAAAATAGTTTATGTTAAGCGTGCAGCTCCAATCGGTTGCAAAAACGGTCTCGAAGTTCAATTCAGGTATAGAATTCTCCAATTTGTGCAATTTGTAATAATCACGAGCACCCCGTCAGAGATGACCGTGTTTCCCGGGCGACCTTTAGTCCGAAAAACCCGTTACGGCAAGGGATTAACGCGAATCATTCAACGAGTCAACAGTTTTTCACTCAACGCGTTTTGGAAGCAACAAAGCAACGATAGGCTATTTGAGCTAACCTGCTGGGAGTTAGTTATGCTGTTGCTTGCTGTTGGTGCATAGATGCACTTTCATTTGGCAGGCTTGAGGTAAACTCGATTGGATTGCGATTGCGTGTGATGTGATGTGATGTACAAGCATGTGCACGGACCGTTGAATATGATGTTTATATTTATATTGAATGTGATATTTTCCTATTTTTGGAATGATTCTGGTAGCGTGAAAAATCTCAATTTTGCTTCAAACGCCATAGAAACACACAACTGTGGCTTCAGGACCGAGAAATTATGAAAAATGCTCGTTAGCAGATGGGCTGTGGACTGACAGTGGTTCAAAGCATTTTGTTGTGACCTCTATCGTCAATTTTCAGCCAATTGGTTTAGAAAAAGCCAGAGAATGGACAGAGAACACAGCGAAGGACACAATTGGTCGAGAAAAGATGATTTGGTAGTCAAAGTTGGAATTATCCACGGGCCATCGAGTCATTAACTGATCTAGAGTGATTTGAGGTTACGATTGACGGCCCTCAAAAGCACAGCAAAATGCTGGAAAGAAAAATCAGTAAAGATGTCAGTTTCAGCAATGAAAACGAGACTCTACCACTTCAAATCAACGCTTGAACGTGTAAAGTTGAAAGATCAAAAACCGCAATAAACCCAAATCAATCACGAGCACGACAATGCCCTCCCCAACTGCAGACATTCCACTCTACAGCCTGTCTGCTCCCACAAACGCGCCTCCAACGCCGAAAGTCGCCAGCAGGAAACAATTTGCGCGGTGCACAACGTGACATTCAAAAGTTTCCAAACGTCAGCGCGCGAAAGTGCGCGCGGCAGAGAAACGCGCGAACGAATTGCAGCTTTAATAATTGATCTGAGCAGCTCACAACATGAAGAATTCATGCAAAGCGCAGAGAACGCGCGGTTGGGGATGACGCGCGGCGCGATTCTGATCGCGCTGATATGCAAAGAACACACGCGGACCGTGGATTGTGGAGCAGGAATGCGTCGGGTTGATTCGATGGACACGAACGAGAGGGAAGTGACGTCACCGGGCAATCCAAACAAAGAGAAGAGGGAGACAACGACTTCCGTGCGCTCGATCAAAAGTCGAGTTCTTCGATGGAGATTGTTGACTTCTCGGATGCCCGGAACGAGTCTTGCCGCTCGGATGAAGACGAGTCAAGAGACCAACTCGGAGAGACCAATTGATCAGAGACAAAAAGGCTAAAGACCAAGGCAGTTACGGTATGGTCAACCTAGCACAAAGCCTAAGCGAGCTAGACCTTTGGATTTGCAAGAATCCGCTTGTGAACGGCTCCAAACTGAGAATGAAATATGTGGGAAAACGCGATTCTGATGCGTCATTTCAATCCCTAATCACAAGGTCCTGATGTAGGCCCTAACGACCGAAGAAGCGGATCTAACGAGTTTTTTAATAGTACCAGGCGGAGCTCGATTCAAGGCCGAGAAACGAGAAACATAGGACGCAAATGAAACAAAGAATCCAATCAACGTTCTTGTTTTTGTACATGCCTAAAACAGTGAAATTGGTGCTCAAAAGCTCAGGGATGCGTCTCCTGTGTCAAACCTAGCTTGATTTGATGGCAAATGAGGGAAGAATACAAAAATAAACGGAAAATTTTGAAAATTTACAGTATTGAAGGTTTCCTACCCCAAGTTCCGAGAATAGCAATTCACGAGCCTTCTAGCCCTATTCTACGTCGTTTAGCAGCAACAACATTGATTGATCGATAGAAGAGCGCCTCGCCAGCCTTATTATCATCAAAAGCTTAACGCTGGATACGGTAGACACGCGCCAACTCAACCAGCACCAAACCCCCAGCCAACCAGAGCGATCGAGGACACCAAAAAACATAAATAGCCAGGCAATGGATTCCTCTCCCATCTGACTGAAATCCTCGCCTTCCGCTGTAAGACATTTGCCCTCCTCCGCCCCGCATCAACACATCCACGTAACGCACATCCGGATTTCCCATAAAACAAAAAAGGACTAATTGGGAGCGCGCGAACATGCAAAAAACGTCATAAGCACTCCAACGGGGCGCGCGTTCCACGCAATCGACGCGAGGAGGGCACACGGCTGCTTGACTAGCGCAAAATCACCGCCACCGGCCGCTAATTGTCACAAATGGGCGCGCGATTTGCGCGCCAACAAACAAGAATTGACATCTCATCTTCTGCTTTCCGCGCGTTTCCCGGCGCGATCGATTTGGAACTGAAAGCTGAAGCTCTGTTTTCACTTTTAAAGACGCGTTCCAAACGCAGCAGAAATTGGGTTTTCACGCGCGTCCTCCGCGTTTACAGAAGCTCAAAATCGCATTAGCGGCGAGGAAACGCGCGTTTCGTGGTTTTCCATCCAGCTACAACCGTTGACTGACTGGAAGCAGCTGACTTGGAGTGGAATCCATTAATTCGAGGAAAACAAGCCGCTGACACAGCGCGGCTACAAATCGCGGATTGTCTTAAGCGCGCGGAATGAAGGATTGTTGATGCGTCAAGAAAAGCAAAAAAAAAACGGAAAATTCGACGGATTTGTCTTTAAGCAAATTTGAGCTTTTAGGTCTTATTGCGTCTGTAACGATACGTAACGTAACAACGCAACTGTAGGATCATTAACGGTGTTAAACCCAAAAAATGAGAGAAAAAACGAATTTTTAGGTTCGTTGAAAAATTAGTTAAAAATTAGGTTTTGGGAGTCATTAAAGATGCACAGAGATAGGAACAACGCTACCGTAGGATGATTCAGCCGTTCCAATCATCAAAAACATACAAAAATTCCTAAAAAATTAAACCTCTAAACTGATTTCCCAGGATTTTCTGTCTCCTGAAAACGTCGATTTGAAGCTGCAGACCTCAACAATCTTCTTTACCAAAAGACTTCAATCCGATTTGAGAACCTGACTCAGTGAGATCAGTCAAAAAACGAGGCCAAATCCTAAGCCAAATTGCTGCTGACGACGCACAGTGAAGAGCAGAATAACAGAATAACAAAAAATCAGGAAGTTGGAATTTTCTATTTTCGCTCATTTTGGAGTTTTCTACGTGTCTCCGGCGCTCTACAACTGGCAAAACAAACACCAGAATACGTGAATTTCAACTAGAATGGTTCGAATTGAGATATAGCAATGGATTCAAGGATGAATTAGGGCCGTAGAGCGCGGAAACCAATAATCGAAACGTCATTTCCTATTCGGAACGACGTACAAAAACTGAAAAAATCGTTTCGCGCCTTGAAACGTTGATTAGATGACGCACAAAAATCAAAATTTACGGCGCAAACCGGTGCTTCACAGCCGCATTTGATTGAAAGCTCATAAACTCTCGCAGGTGCTTCTCGACGCGAACGCAAAGGAAAACAATGAATAATAAGGGGAAAATCCCCGAAATAGACGTTGATGTCAGTGTCGATTAGGCGTGAAGCGCTCGCCGCTTCTTTCGCAATCGTCTTTGCACGCAAACGGAACACAACAACAGAGCAGAGGTCCAACCTGAGCCGAGCTTCCCTGACAGAGAGCAATGGCGGTTTTCAAGATCAACGCGGCGCCCCGTTCACGGACTGCCGACGACCATAACGTGTCAGTTCACATTTTTAAGTGGTTTCTGTCTGCTTTTGCCACAAAAAGTGTGCCAGGAAAGCGCTCCACAAGATGGAGAACGACGGTTTGAGAGGCACGCAGAACGCAGACCGGAAGACTAATCGAATCGTTCACGGTGCAATTCTGTTTGTCGTCCAAGAGAACAAGCAAACTACGTGGTTCTCCAGTGAGAATAACCGACGACGGCACCACCTACGCTGAAAGGTCCAACAGCTTCTGGAGCCTAATCGAATAATCGTTCATGACCGGTTGGCGAATCTTTTGAACTTTGGGGCCAGAGAGGCGACACGCCCTCCGCCTCATTGGACGTCCCGACGTCGTTTACCGAAAACATCCGCTCCGCGAGTGCATTTTGAGAGTTTTGAAGTGACGTCAGCACGTCTGGCGCATTTTGTGAATTTACGGTGAATTGAGAGACAAACAGATTAAAAATGGTCGGAATCTGAATGAATTGCGACGCGCTCATCATAGCTGTTAGACACGATTTGAGGGTATTTCAGTGCTCGATTCTCTGAGATCGAGTTGGGCATGAGCACTAGTCCACGTTGGTTTTTGGTGGCTCTACATGCTCATCTGTAACCCGACCTACGCCTACATGGCGGCGTACCATTACTCGGACAGTTAAATGCGTCAAGGATAGAATCATACTGTAGCTGAGCAGCTCTGAGAACTTCGCTTTACCGCGACTGTGCTGATCCAAGCGTCAGCCTCTAAAAGACAGCCGCCCTTTTGGCTGTTTTGACTGAAAATTGGACCAAATTGGTGCCAAAAAGCTCAAATAACAACTTAATAATGGCGGCCAAAATTTTCATTTTGACCTTCGCCGCACTACGGTAGTCTAGCTGCTCAATTGTCTCATTAGCCGCTCAGTTATCCCAAATTCACGAATCACCGACGCGTCACGCGAATGCCAAATCAACCGACTTTTCACCCAAAAACGCGACATTCAAGCCTCGCTTCCTCCTGTGCATTAGCATAATGTCACTCACACTTCCACGTATCGTTTAACATCTCTAAGTGATTCTCATTCGCGAATTGACTAAAAAGTGCACTTGAGCGTAAACCGCGCGCGCGCGACTAGGAAGTGCTTTCTCCTCAAAGTGGCCGGCCAGGCGCCATTCAATCCTGAACGGTAAAGTGTTGCTCTCACGTAAACAGAAGAAGAAGGAAGCGTCTGTGGACCACACACGCTGTGGTGAGAAAGTGTTTAAAAGTGCAGTTTACAGCCTGAAAAGTGCTTTTGAGCGCGAAAATCCCCAAAATTCACACGTTGACCCACCGCGTGCGCAATCCAAGATGCGAAGCAGCGCGCGTGGAGCCTAAAACTGCGACGCACAAATGGTCGTCGTCGTCACCCTAATTCGTAGTCAATGCAAAAGCCACTCAGGTAGAAGGGAGCGCGCGCCAGCGACGCGGAATTTCGGAACTTTTCGTCCTCCGCCGTCGCGGCGGCAGACGCGCTGCTGAGGACCTCGTGGCCGCGTTGGGATTAGACGACGCGCGCAGAAAACAGCGTTGTTTCCTCCGCGGCTGCAGCGTCCGCAGGGATTGGCGCACAGCAGCGAAGGTAATTCGATGTTTTGAGTAGTTTTTGAAGAACATTATGATGCTCTCTGCATCTCGCGCGCTAATCAATAGTCACAACTTTTGCTTTCTGTGCCACGCACGCACGCGTGTCAACCCTCAAAAAGGGTGCTGCGAGAGTTAGGGCAGTTCGTTTGGCCTAATTAGCTAACGAGCGAGTGGCGAGCGAGTGGAAGGAAAGACGGGAAAGTGCATCGAGCGCCAAAAAACGACGACGAAGAGCGCGAGAGGTGAGACTCTTGGTGGCGCATCTCGGGAAAACATCTCTGTTGGAGAGGAGTTCATTGCGCCCACCGACCTCCACCGATTGAAGCGCGCAATCGGCATTTTCTCCGCAAAATAGGACGCCCGGAGAGGAGATGAGATAATCGATGTAAACATCGAGAAACGCGACTCGCGTTCCTGGTTTGAAATTCGAGATTCGCGGAATTACTGATTAATGTGGTGTGAGACGCGGCAGAGGAGGACATTGTCCTCTGCTCGTGGAAGGGATTTGCAGAGACAGAGATCCTTCAGTTGGTCATAACACACGCGGGGAGGTTGGTGGAGACGGGCGGCGCTATTACGGTAGTTCAAAGAGTGAACTGGAGGAGTGTGGAGTGGTTCGGAAACTACATTTGTCGTGTTTTTAAAAGGGGATAGAAACTGTGAGTTTGAGAGGTCCAACCATGATGACTGTTATCTCAACAGATCGCTGTTTTTCGCCCGGTTAACGATAATCAAAAACGGTGCTTTGGCACAGCAGAATCCTCAAAATAACACAAAAACGACCCGCCTACGAGAAGGTGTAAATCGAGGCTAAGCTCACAGGGACGCAGTTGTTGATGATGAGCTTGTGAGCGAATCCATTAGGCGGCTAAAACTTTCAAAAATCATCATTTCGCTCCGCCCCAAACACTCCACCACATGATGTCACAACTCACCGAATTGCATTTGCATAATGTTCACACGCGCAATCTGCAAAAAGCGAAGTTTGCTCCTTGGCCGCCTTTGAGGCGCAAGCTTAACTGAATAGATTAGCATTTGGGGATGAATTTGAAAAAAACGAGCGTTCAATGTAAGCGGCGGAAGCTTCAGATCTGCCTCCAGAAACATCAATTGGAACTGTGCTCTTTGCTCGTCAATTGCGCTCTCGAAGGTTCGCTGTAAAGGTTCTTCGAGTCCCCAAAGAATTAATTATCGAGAAAGGATTCGAGAGCCGCAATTCATCAACGTCGACATTTCAATTTCGATAATTGTCAGTTTAAATGAGTGTTCTTTGGCCGTGTCAAAGATCGCAGCGTCTGGCTGGAAGTTGAACTCAAAAGTTCAAGTGCAGTGATCAAAGAGCCAAGTTTAAGACTATGGAAGGCTGTGGATCTTGCTCATTGACAGGATTCAGAGAGCGAAGCAGGCCTAACACAAGATTATTCTTCTAAATCTTTAGCGCCGCTACAGTTAGTGATCCAATCCATCTCAATAGGCGTGGATGGAATGGTTTCTCCAACACTTAAAATACGTTAATCCAAGAGCACAAGTTGGATACCTATGACCAGTTGCTCGATCCCAGTTATCCCAGGCTTAGGCTTGCATGATCATTTCCACTACTAAAAGCGTTGCCAAAGCACTTTGCACAACTTCTGTGAACATGTGCAAGAACATCAGTCAAAAGGCTACCGTAACCCGAGACAACAAACGGAAACAAAAACAATCCGTTACTTTATGAATCACAAAAAAAAACTTGGCTTTGGCCTCTTGAAAATACCTGGATTCCTTCTAGATCAAGAACAGGAACGTCTTCATCGACAACAACAACGCGAATCTCCTCGAATTCTCACGCAAACTCCATCAACGCCTCCATCACGACGATCCGCCCGTGTCTTCCTGCGGAAACGCCCGATTTCCGGCGACCAAAACCACGCAGAAGATCACGCCTCATTTGCAAAAATAGAACCAAAAGTGTCCGATTACAGTCCACCGGCGGCCAGAAGTGGCGCCACTCGACGGCCCAGACGATTAAACACTTGTGTGCCGCGCGTTTTGGAGTATTTTCCGCGTCTCAAATGCAACGCGAATGGAGCGGCGATTAGGAATTGATGGAGGCGGATGAGACGCGTGGATCTTCGTCCACGCGATCTCCAGAAAACGCGCACGCAAACATCGAGTGACGAGTGATGCGGCGCGGGAATGGACGTCGGAGCTGAAAGCGCGCGGATTGTGTCGTGAACGGCGATTTATCCGCAGAGACAAAGCGGCGAGTGAGAAATTGAACACCGAGCGGACTACAATTACCACTGAACGTTCATTGAGGACCGATGGAGGGGGAAGTGAAGAGTTGAGTCTAACAGACGCGTGGCAGTGCAACGATTAGAGATGACGACGATCAGATGACCGTGTTTTATAGCTGCCAAGATTGATCTATCGAATTCTACTATTTGAGCAAAAATTCCAAATTAAAACTTAAAAAACTGCTAAAAGGCGGCATTTTTACTCTCGGTTCAACCATTTTGATGATTTTAACAAAAATATGAAAATGAAAACGCCTCAAATTTCGTCTGAAATTGTCTCAAACGCAGTCTTACTATCCAATCTTAGTATTTGCAGCCAAATCAAACCAAACAATACATTCCAAACAATTCAAACCAAACAACACCGAAAACGCGCAGTTAATAAACTAAAAATCGCCCATCTACATAAAGTCCCCCAGCGCTATCAAACCAAACAACACCGGTGCGCGTGGCAGTGTAATTGCCACGATTTCTTGAAATCACATGACATTGAAACATTCAGAGGTCAATCGCGACATTTTCCTGATTTTCTCACGCACTCATTAACGCCTTGAGCGCCAATTTCTCGTGTGAAAATTCGCAAAAACTTTATTAATTGACGCGTTGATGATAAAACAAAGCTTGGTTAAGTCTGGTTGGACCATTTGAGTGTCGCGCATTCTCTCATTAGGTCATGTTGAGAAAACGTGGCCAAACAAAATGAATTTTCAATCGCTTGTTTCAATCGAATATTTAAGGTCTCAAATGGTGTCAAGTTGAGAATTTCATCTATTACATCTTGATGGACCTAGTTTTGATGCCCGTTGAGTGCTGAAAACGTACCTCCTGGTTTCGGGGACGCACATGCCTACAGCGAAGAGTTGGATCATAATCCTACCGTATGCAAGAAGCAATCTTCAACGGAAATCCTGAAATGACGCGTCGCGCACGCTCTCACGCGTTTTCTTGATCTCCACGCCGCTCCTACAGGAAGCAGAACGAAGTGGAGAGGGAGGAAACGAATGCTGGAAGACGAGGGAACATGACGTAACTTCACGGAAAAGACGTTTTCTCACGTCTAATGAGCGGTGTACTTGAGAGCATGAAGAACAGATTGGCACCTAGACGACAATTCTTAAATACCTTCTGAGAGCGATGGGATGAAAAGTCAAAAACCGATTACTAATTGCATTTTGACGTTTTTGGGGTTAACAGACGATCAGAGCTGTTGAAGATTGCGCGTCAGGTCAACTGTGCACGTGTAATTGGTTGATTCAATTCCGGGCCTATTAATAGAGCTCAAGAGGGCATAAATGCTGGGTTTATGGGAGATAAAATCGAATATTCATTGTGTTTCGGGGAACGAGCAACGAGCACCGGTGGGAGAATGTTGCTTGCAAACGGAAAGCGCCGTTCAGTGAAACGCTGCAGAACGCATTCCCGCATGACGTTGCTGAGCGGCTAGAGGAAGAAATTGTGGTCTGCGCTCACGTCTAGACAATCGTCCGTCTAGAGCTCTGACTGATCTTCAGTGCAAAATTCCAATTTTTAGAAGTTCAAGTTCAGCTTTTGGTTGATTGCACATTGAATCGTACAAGTCACTGCGTGAAGGATTACAAATATGAGCACCGTACATCGGAGATCTGTCTGAAATGTGTGATGAAGCGAACTGCGGCGTATGCAGTAGATTCAGATCGAGAATGGGGATAAAGAACATTAAATCCGTTGCTATACGCTTTGAACTAGAAAGAAGGGTGCTGTGAAGAGCCCGTAAGTACAAAGCGTCTTTCAATTGAATTGTTCAACACCGCACTGTAGAAATCTGAAAGCTCTCATTTTCCGGTCACCGTGGATCTCGCTGAACTTAGATTTTGCCGTTTTTCAGCCAAAAATCCACAAACCTGCGTTTTCTGTGTTCTTCTAGACCACTGCGAGGTCACAAGTAACGCTCACGTCATAAGCATCTTTGCCGAATTTAGGCACTTTTAGCAATCGATGGTCAATGTGCAGAAATTGTCCGCAAAAGCACCGCTTCGCCCTCTCCTTTCCTGCAAATGTTTGATTGACAATTCTGCTAAAAGATGACTTTTTGCATTTCGTTTTCTCATCCCTAATCACTCAACTTTCCGTTTTTCAGTTGATGACGTCGACACAACTCTTCTGTAAGTACTTCTTTCTCTTATCAACGCGATGTTTCATGATCCCAGTGTGAGTCCAAAGTCCCCCTCAACTGTCTGCCCCGGGCTTTCCAGTAGACGAACGCCCTGCGCTGTCTAGACAATGAAGAGTTCTTTTTTTTACTTGTTTTCGCCGTTGATCACATGGCGGCGGCCACAACTCGTCGCGCAGCACAGCTCTCATATCCTGTAGGCTACTGGGATTGTGTCGCGCGTGTAGTCGGTCGACTTGTAGTCTTATCTCTCGCCCTCCACCGCACTTTCCCAGCCCCAAACTCCCTTTTCGAGTCTTCGCACTTGATCGCGATGCGACAAGCGACGCGAACACTCATTTCCGCGTCGATTTGATTCGCGATTTATCGATCGACGAGAGAAACGAAAACTCGATTTCCACAATCAGCGGTGATTACTCTCTCGATTTCAGGACGACTGCGAGGATGACGGCGGTTTTCGCTCCTCTCTTCATCCCGCTCCACAGGCGGATCGAGACCCTCGCCGTCATTTTCTACATCTTCATGTTCTTCCTCATTCCGTTTGTGGGCGTTCTGCTGCCGATTTATCTCGTTTTCTGGACTCCGCTGTGGTGAGTTGGTCATGTTTTGAGAGAAGCGTTGAAACAGAAAATGTTTGGCTGATGGCCGGCATCGAACCGATGGCCTTTGAATGATATTTACCAGTTAGATTTGCATGTGAAATTCTCGGTATTTTGTAGATGAAATCACAATTTTGGCTCTGTTACAGCGTTCTGGGCAATTAGCGCGCTGAGTCGAATGGGAGGGGATTGATATAGCGCCAATTTCTCATCAAATATCCATGAAATCAACGTTTAAAGTCTTGATTTCTCACTACGAAATGACAAGAATGTTCTTAACAATCGAAATAGGTGGCATCTTGAGAATTGCAGTTCTAAATGTCCTTTTTGACCCTTCTTTTGCTGGTTTTTGGCTCAATCGATTCTTTCTGATGCATCGCCTGATAGATCTGAATCTGACTCTCCAATCTAACTCCCAAAACATCAAAATCACTCAAATCTAGTACCTCATTGCTCAATCATCGCTCTTTTCAAGGTGGGTGGTCGCGCTATACGCAGCATGGTACTACTACGACTACGACACGCCCTTCAAGGGCTCTCGGCGCCAATTCTGGTTCCGAAACCTCTCTGTGTGGCGACGTGGCGCCGAGTATTTCCCGATGAAACTCGTGAAAACGGCGGAATTGTCTCCGGAACACAACTACATCGTCGGCTCGCACCCGCACGGCATCATGAGCGTCGGCATCATCTCCTCGTGGGCGACTGAAGCGACCGGATTCAGCAAGATCTTCCCGGACATCAAACCTTTTCTCGTCACTCTCGATATGAATTTTCTGTTCCCGCTGAGGCGAGAGCTGATCTGCTGGATGGGTGGGTCGCGAAGCCTTTGGGTTACGGTAGACTATAGCCACGTTTCAGGTTTCATTGGAGCGTCGAAGGAGAGCATCAGCAGCGTGCTGAAGAGCGAGGAGAAGGGACGGGCGGTGGGAATCGTTCTAGGAGGCGCGGAAGAGGCGCTCGATGCGCGATCTGACAACTTCGATCTGACCCTAAAGAACAGAAAAGGTTTCGTCAAGCTGGCGCTCCAGCACGGGTGAGTTTTGACCCGATTTACTCGATTTTCACGTCGCGACATTCAGAGCTCATCTCGTTCCTCTCTACAATTTTGGCGAAAATTCGACTTTCAGTCAAGTCAGGAGCGAGCGAGGCACAGTGCTGCGTAGATTACAGGTAGCTACCGTATCCAATCGCCTCGTTTCTCAATGAAAAGTGCTTGTAGAGCGGATTCAAAGAAATCGTCGGCTTCAGTCCGCCGCTCTTCCACGGCCGCGGCATCTTCAACTACTGCTTCGGTCTCCTACCGTATCGCGTGCCAATCCACACTGTTGGTGAGTCCCACACTCCTTAATTCAGCATAGAATGATCGTCTTTCAGTGGGATCAGCGATTCCAGTGGAAAAAGTGGAGAATCCAACGAAGGAGGAAGTGAACGAGCTGCATCAGAAGTACTGCGACGAGTTGAGTCGACTCTTCGATGAGCACAAGACAAACTACGGTATCGCTGCGAGCACAAAGCTCAACATTGTCTGATGGGTTGACTCTAAGATGCGCAGGATGAACAGGAGAGATTTATTAAACGTTTACACGAGTTCTTTTGAGTTTTTTTGCATCGCGTTTAGAGTTGCAGAGCTTAACAGACACTGGAAAACACAGAAACGCGCCTAATGTGAAGAGTGACAGCGTTCCATCGGTTACGTCTAAACGCGGAATTGTGGCCAAAGACCGCATTAGGTTCGTTGTTCGATGAAAAGAGGGATTTGGCATCAATTTCAAACAACCGGAAAGCTGCTAGCATCACCAAACTACTCGCAATGCTTGTAGCTTAGTCATACTGGAACTCGTGCGCTTTCTTTGCTAAATTTGTGTCGAAAGTCTTGAAATTTGATCGAATAGAAGGCTTTGCTCATTCTTTGCTCATTTGGGTCACACATATCGGTGCAGTTTCAGACGCTATGTTATTCCCTGGAGGCTGACTGACCATTGACTCCCGCCGAATGAAACCGGCAAAATTGGCTGATTTTGCACAACAAAACACGAAAAGAAGAGCGGCATTGCATCTCAACACAGAATTGTGGCCAAAATCGACCATAAAGCTGCTTGCGTCACCAAAAGACGCACTATGCTCGTGGCCAGTAGTGATGCCGTAGATCATAAATCACGCGCTTTGTTTCCCAAAATCTGAGCCACAATTCTTGATCAAAAGTAGGCCGTCTCTCGGATTGCTGCTCAACTGACCATTCACCACACTCCCAGGACCCCGACTTCGGCATGGCCGATGGCGGCGTTTGATTTCCCTCCAAACAACAAAGAAACGCGCCTTAAAGGAAGAGGGACATTGCGCCAGCATGACCCAAGCACAGAAATCAGTTGCGTCACCATCCCTCAACGCTCGTGGCTCAGTAAGGCCGTAGATCGTAGATCAGCGCTCGCGATCTGACCCTGAAGAACAAAAAGGGTTGCGCTTTCACTAGATTGGAAACCGAAAAGCTTGGAATTAAGATCAAAAGAAGGCCGACTTTTGCGCGTTTGCTCGATCATTGACGCACTTTCAGCATCAGGCCCTCAAATCGACACCGACTGACCATTCAGCTGACTCCCAATGAATCAAAACGGCATCATCATGGCACAGCTGCTTGGTATTGCATTGCATAAAGAGAAAACTCTCCTTAACGGGAGAACGACATCGTCCCATCGTAACATCTCAACACAGAATTGTGGCTGAATGGCCAAAAACGGTCATAAAACAGCTACCAAACTACGCTCAATGCTCGTGGCTTGCGGTGACCATAGAACACAGATGACGCTCTTTGTTTCCCAAAATTTGCGCCAAAATTATTGAATTAAATAGAAGGCCATCTTTCTGATCGATGCTCATTTAATCCTAGCTTCACAGTGCGGAGTGCACTCAGCACCAGAGAGAAGAAGAGATCTCTCCCCTCAAAAGGACGCCAACTGACCATTGACCACAATCTCATCTGCTATCACTCGGCTGACATTCAGACTGCGCTGATTCATCGCAGTCATCTGCCGCTGTCATGAGATCTCCGAATGAATCGTTCTCTTCGCGCAAAGTCCACAGCGAGTGCGTGCGCGCGGTCGTCCAACGCAAATGATTTTCGTTTCGCCGACAGACGACCGCGAGGCGTTGTCGCCGCCTTTTTCTCGGCACTTTTCGTCACTTTTTGTGACGAAATCGCGCTCGCGGAGGCGATTTCCAGCGCCGAGTTTTGACGGATGTTGTCAAAGGCTATCGACGACGGTGATTTGTATTTTCCGGTCTTTTGCCTGGTCGTCCGTCGTCTGGGGCTGTGATAACGCGCTTCTTGCGGACGTGACTTTTGTGAAAATTGGTTCGAAAGCAAACAGATCGCCGTGCGCTGGGTGCAGCGCTGCGGGAGTTTTGATGTGTGCTTGCGGATTAGTCGACCAATTGTTCCTGATCGGCTGGTAAAGCTCGCATGTTCGGTCATTCGGGGTTTTGAAACGAATTTTACGGATTGGTCGTTGGCTTTGTGTTTTGTGGTTTAGGCGATTGACATAGCGTATTCGGGAGTAAACCTACCGTATACTTCTCAGGGATACAGTATTTGAGAGATTGATCTGATTGTAAGTAATGGGAAGGATGACGACGAGTTCGAATCCAAGGAATTGGAGCATTTTGACGCGTTATCGTCGCTGATTGCGAGTCGCAAAGGTATACTGTATGTGTTCGAGTGTCGACAGCTTGGTGTAGGCATAGACTTCAATCTCAAAATGTACGAAAGCCTCGTGCAAATCAGGCAAATGAGACTTGACACAAAACTACAGTAATCCACCATCTAGCACCAATCCAAGAGCATCTCTGAGCGCCTCATACTGCGGCGGCGATTGATCATACGTCATCATCATCACGTGGTGCTCTGCAATGTTTGCAACATTCTCCCTCCTCTCCATTCACCGCTTTGCAAACCTACACCCCTCAACGCCCAAAAAACGCTCCCGTTCAAAGATTGCCTCAAGAGGTGCTCGTCCGCTGTACGCGTCAGAGGCGCGCGCGCGCGCAGAGCAAACAGCAAAGCAGAGATCGTCTTTCAAGCCAAGTTCGGTCGTTGTGCTCGAGTGCAATGCACGCGTCTCCGAGGTTCAAAACGACGAAACACGAAATGCAGAGTGTAATCCGCAGTGTCAACAACGTGTCTTCGCCTCGCGCGCATGTCGTCTCTTCTTCTTCGTTGCAAGAGTTCTATTTTTAGCGCTCGCTACGCAACCCGGCAGAGGAACAAAGTGCGCGAGAGGCGAGCGAGTTTCCGGCTCGCGCAATGTTGCAAACGAGCGCCGAGTACGCGCTTTCAATTGCGCCCCATTAAGCACTTGACCTCTGCATGTGGCGGCTCGGCCTGTTGTTGCCACGACGCCTTTCAGGTTGCGCGGGCGCCGGCAGGTGAGAAATCGCGACTTTTGCGTGATCTGCGTGGTGCTCTGTGAAACTGCTGATTGATCTGATTTGAGCTGACGGTTCTATTTTAAGAAAATGCTGTTTTTATGGGTCTTTGGGTGGGTTGACTAAGGGTGGCGGCAGTTGAATTGACGAGAAGTTGTTTTTGTGTTGCTGCTGACAAGTGTCCGGTAATTGAGAATACGGTAGATTTGGGCGATTTTACTCGAAATCAGTTTAGAAAAGGTTCGCAAAGTCTTTCATACCTGGGGGTTACTGTAGCCAATTGTGACTAGCACTAGGAAAATAACACTGCACGTTGGATCAGGATCACTCGATGGAAGTGGACTACGCGAGTTACCCGGTTCATCAGCAGATGAACTTGCAGCAGCAGCAGGCGCCGCAGATGCCCACGATCGAGCCCATCATGAGGGTACTACTTTTACCAGCAGCCGCCAGAACGGTCTCTAATCGGTGAATTCGTTGCAGAACCTCGACATGAGCGACTTGAATCCGCAGGAATTCGACAAATATCTCCGAATCAACGACGGACATCAACGCTCGACTGCCAAGTACCCGCTCTGACCTGCGGCGAGCCTACTTTTACCACTTTCGGCGTCTTTCGATCAGTTCGAAAGCGCTACAGTACGCGCGATACAGTAATCTTTTCCCATTTACCGAGGAAAACGCGTCAACTGCTTCAGTTCCACGAATTTGGCACAAAAGACCACACACGACGGAATTCACGCAGACGAAAAGCATCTTAACGTCAGCATCACCGTAGTATAGCCATAGGAACATTCCATTATAGCTGCTCAAACATCGTCACCAAGGCGTGGCACGCAACCATCCGCTGCAAGCCTGATTCCTCCCAATCCCACCGTACCCCACCACCCCCACCAACAACCTAATCGCATCGCGCCTCCAAAAGAAATTGTTTGTTTCGCGAAGATTTCCTTTTTCGCGATGACGTCACACGGGTGTTGGCTAAACCAGAAGTCCAAAAACATCGCCGCTGGCGATGAGAACGGCGCCACCGTGGCTTCTGTTGCTGAGAATCGGGTTTGTGCGCGCGCGCGATTCGGTCGTTGTGGACGTCGTCGTCGTCGTCGCCGCCGCCGTCGTCAGCAACGGGTCACCCGTACGAACCCCTCTTTTCGTTTGTCTTCGCGTTTTGTCCGCTCGTTTGTCGCAAAAAATTATGCAATGCGACAGAGGAACGACGAACGAGCAGCGCGTATAATGCGCTTCTTTTATGGCGACACTCCGGCGACAGTTTAATGTGTGTGTTCGCAGCACACGCGCGCTGGTGATCCGAGCGAGCGCCGCGCGCTGGGTGGCCGTGCAAACTTAATTATGGCCTTTGGAGGAGCGAGGCGCGCCGCCGCGGCGGCGGTGTCGCTCAATTACAGTGAGTTTAACGTGTAATTTATGGGCGTTGATCGTCACAAAATGATTTCTTCTGCGCGAAGACGCGATCGTCGTGGGATGTGAGAGCCACGATTATGAGGATCTGTGCTAGGGCGATTGTTTTGGAGTGCATTTGTACACGATATTCGCTTCTGTTTGATTCGAAAATGCGCTGTTTTATGAGCACGCTCATCGTGTGTGGCATTTTTGAAAACTACCGTAACCCTTCAGAGTAGAGCTGCAATTGCAGCTAAATAGGAAAAGATTACTGTATCGAGCGTACTGTAGCGCTTTCGAACTCATCGAAAGACGCCGAAAGTGGTAAAAGTAGGCTCGCCGCAGGTCAGAGCGGGTACTTGGCAGTCGAGCGTTGATGTCCGTCGTTGATTCGGAGATATTTGTCGAATTCCTGCGATTCAAGTCGCTCATGTCGAGGTTCTGCAACGAATTCACCGATTAGAGACCGTTCTGGCGGCTGGTAAAAGTAGTACCCTCATGATGGGTTCGATTATGGGCATCTGCGGCGGCTGCTGCTGCTGTAAGTTCATCTGCTGATGAAAAAGTCCACTTCCATCGAGTGATCCTGATCCAACGCGCAGCGTTATTCCGCTATTTCATGGAGTTCTTTCGGCATTTGAGATCCAAAACACCTTGTAACCTGATTCTGGATCTATTTTTGGTGCACGCGTTAACAAACAAGGACGTCG